>JADRCD010141102.1:0-45097 GCA_019843815.1 Montemys delectorum | reverse complement strand
AAAAAAAAAAAAGTGGGATAAATGGAGAGGGGGAGGGAGGTACACACACACACACACACACACACACACACACACACACACACAGAATAAATCATTCTTATGTCCTAAACCCTTAATGATCCAAAACAATTACCCATCAGAACATAACCAGCAGCACGCCTTGTTAGGAGAGACCATACCTGTAGTAGATTTTACAATCACGCTCATTCTTCTCCTCACAGAATCAAAGGTCAGCACTTCTAGCAATTCAAATCTGAAACAAAAGGGAAACATTAGTCTCTGAATGGTTGCCAAATGACTGCCACAGCAGGAAGGGGGCATTTCCACCTCTCTCTAGGCCCTGCCCATACTGTGTGCACCTCCAGCCTCGTGTTGGGATTAGGGCTTAAGAGTTGTCACAGGTCAGTCCAGCTCTGACTCCTCCCAGAAGAGTAATAATATCTCTATCTCACTTGGAATATACAACTTTCACACCATGCCTGAAAGCCTCTCAGGGAGACCCTGAGCTCCAGAGCTGAGTTACCACTGAGGGCGGAGGGTGGAGGGCGGAGCCGGCACGGAAGCCCCGTGGTGGGCAGGCCTGCCTCTCACACAGGGCCTGGAGGCTCATGTCGTTCTTTTCCAGTGACACAACATGTAGACAGCTTCTCACCTCTCTATGTCATTCTCCCTGTTCAGTATCTCCATGAAATTGTCCTTTAGTCTCAGGTATGTGAATCCAAGCCTGCAACAGAGAGGGCAAAGCCTGGGCTGGTCTGACATCCGGACAAGCCTCCTCCGTGGGGCCACCACCTCACATGGATCGGACAAGCCTCCTCCGTGGCTTCCTAACCCTTCCTCCTCCTAACCCGTCATCTCACATGGAGGCAGACTTTCTTGTAGAGGAAGCACTTTCAGTGAGACAGGTTGATCAGTGCATTAGAAAGCTAAGATACAGAGGTTCTCATTCACCTGCTACCTCAGACCCAAGAGGGTGCACCCCTATGGGGAAGAGGTGCGCTCTGTGGGTGCTGATAGTTGGCAGAACATCAGCCCCAGGTGTCTGGACTGCATTCCCTGCATCTAGCCACAATTCGGTAGCTGATCAGAATCTATCCACCATGGTGTAAACAGTCACCAAAACCCCTGGGTTGGAAATTGAACCCTGGTAAAGTGTCAAGAATGGTTGGCCAGGAACATGTCACTCTCATGAAATGATTAATATGGCCACTGCAGGAGAGGGCTTCTCATACACAGAGTAATCCTATCCTCCTCTCTCTCTATGCTGCCATCATTTTAGGGCCCAGCAAGAAACCCTCTGAAATGCTGGTGCATGACCTGACTGCCCAGCCTCCAAACTGTGAGAAATCCATCCTGGGTCTGTTTTATTTCTGTTTTATAAATTATGCAGCGAAGATAGCCTGCGCTTGGTCAACCTAGTTCTCTGACAGGACACGGGACCATGGTGGCTATTCATAGTGATACCGTCCCACCCTTCCTCTACTGCAAAAACCAACACCTTCAGCCATGGGCCCCTGCCAGGACACTGAAGAGAGCCTGGTCTTGAGCAGCTTACCAAAAGATGGCCAGAATATACCCCCAACCCAATACCATCTGTCACAGCACATAAGTGCCGGAGTGTGGGTGATGGTGGCCACTTGCTCTAGTGAGAGTTGCCCTTAGCTGGCAGAAAGAGGCACAGGGACAGCAGGACAGACTGACTTGGCTTTTATTCCCTGCAGCACCCACAGCTTCCCCCTATAACCTGGTGCTTCTCAGGCTTCCTAACACTGCGGCCCTCTCATACAGCCCCTGGTGACCCCCCAACCATAAAACTATTTTTGTTGCTTCTTCATAACTGTAATTTTGCTAATGTTATGAATCAGAATATTTGACATGTGACCCCCCCTGCCCCCAGGGAGTTGAGACTCACAGGTTGAGAGCCACTGCTATAAATGTTCCCAAACTTAGCTCAAAAGCAATGTGTGGCCCGGCAGTGGTGGCGCATGCCTTTAATTCCAGCACTTGGGAGGCAGAGGCAGGTAGATTTCTGAGTTTGAGGCCAGCCTGGTCTACAGAGTGAGTTCCAGGACAGCCAGGGCTATACACAGAGAAACACTGTCTCAAAAAACCAAAAAAAAAAAAAAAAAAGCAAAAAGCTATGTGTGTATTTGTGTGTTGGGGCTGCTTGGACACCTAGTAAGGGTAACTTCATTCACACATCTCTGCAACTTCCCAAGCTGTGCAGGCAAAGCAGATTTGCTTAGTCACAACACAGTGCTCCTCCAAGAGGTGAGAGGCACAAGAATGCTCTCCCATTGTCCTCAGTCTGGGGACACTACACACATTAGTTAGTGCAGCAAAGAGCAGATGCTAGGGATTTGCTCGTCAATAAGAATTACGAGCTGAGAGCCTTGGAGACACCCCCGCGCCCCCGACCTGAGACTATAGCATGACTGGAGCGTTTTCTGAGCATTTATTTAACATACCATACCTCATGCAAACAGAGAGAAGTCCATGAAGACCCCTCATCAGTGTAACATGCCAGATAGAATAATCCAGCTCCAAGAAAAAGCAGAGGCAGGAAGAGCCTCAAATGTAGAGACTGGCTCTCCAGTCCAGGGGACAGGGAGAACTGAGATAGCTTGCCTGGTGTCTCAGGCTCAATGGCAGGCTTTGGGGTCGGAGCTCCATCTAGATGGCTGTGAGCTCAGGAAACACAGCGACAAGGTTGCTAGCCAGGAAAGCCACTTCTACAAAGGGTGCAAGGGACCTGAGGTCACAGAGGGCACAAAACAGTTTTCCAGAACAAGTCTTGAGTTGGGTTACAGGCCCAGCACTCTGACAGCTGGACCCAGCATCCTGACTCACCTCTGCACACCTTCGACCAGTGCAACCTCATCAGGGGAGGATGATATGTACACACAGGACTTTGCATCTGGAGATTTCTGGGGACCATCAACATCGTCCCCACAATGGTCATCTTTTACTTGGACAGTGTGGCACAGGCAGATAGCCCTGAAAAATAGCTCCTCCCGTTCCTGCAGAGACAGGGAAGCCGTTAACACCTCTGCCTGCAATGGGAAGGATGTGAACAAGACAAGAGACTGCACAGGCCTACAGAGCAGAGGCTCAGACCTCTTGGGGTGAACTGATTTTAGTCTGTCTCAGTGGTTGCAGAGAAGCACGAGTGACCCCTCCATGCTTCAGAGTCGCCACGGCAACTCATGTAAGACTCAAGTAAGACTTGTCTAAGTGCTAAGGGGCAGTGAAGACTGAAAGACTTTTGCTCATCGTGACACTCCAAGGAGCAAGCAAGGCATCGCTATGAGCACACTCAGGAACAGTCATGTCATGGGAAAAAACGGGGCACCTATACAGTTGGCACGCTCCTGTTCCTGGCCACATGACCCGCCTGGCAGTGGCAGTCTGCTACCAGCTGAGGACCCTGCACTCCACATGACTTAACCCCCAGCTGTGTGCCTGCAGCCTAAGGCTCAACTGTAACACAGCCATGGAAGCAGAAGCTAGGCGGCCTGTGCTAGAGCTGAACTGTTGGGCATGAGGTCACAGTAGGCAGACGCAGATCTGAGCTCAGCCTCCTCAGGGCAGCACAGTGGCTGAGGGTGGGAACAGGAGGGTGTGATTCTGTGGGGCGGCCTCAGGAAGGCTGCACGGCACCTACTCCCTAGTGAGAAACTGTGACCAACTGCAGTTCACACTGAAGGAGCCAGTGCTCTGACTCTGAACAGTTCATCTATCAGTAATACTCTCTTCTGACTCTGTGGATCCCTCAGACTCTGTAGCCATGATATATCCCTTAGTCTCTGTACAAGAGGTGCTGGAATCAAACCCTGACCAGGGATAGTATGACTTGAGTGCGTGCGTGTGTGCGTGCGTGTGTGTGCGCGCCCTGAGCATGTGTACACAAGCATAACATATGTATACATGTATCAGTGTGCATGTAAATACGTGTGTGCACACGCACATGCGTGTATGTACACATTTGCATGCACATGTAGCTTTGTACACATATAGACTGTGTATGTACACATTATTTTAGCACACTGCCTACTCCACTTGCCCTATTTTTTTCTTTTTTGTTTCCAGTTCAATTCTAGTATAGGAATCACCGTCAAGACCTCCTGCCCCTTGGAAGAGGACACAGCACTAGGGTGGATTCAAACCGTGACCTCACTGCAGCCCTACAGTCATATTGTCCAAATACTGTCATACTGTCCAAATGAAAGGGCTGCTTGTGGGTCAAGGCACCTGCCTACTTGTACCCTCGATCACGTGGCAGAGCCATCCCTCCACCCTGAGGAGCTGCAACGTACCCTTCCACAGACACCTGGGGAAGAGTCAATCATGTCAATGCCGGAAGAGTCGGGAAGGACCTGCCCATTGCAGATGACATGGGGTACGTAGACGTGGCCCTCGATGCAGCACTCCTTGAAGGCCATGTTGTTCTCTGTAAGGGTGCCCGTCTTGTCAGTGAAGATGTACTCCACCTGAGGGTACCACACACCCAGGTTAAGCCACACTTAGGCAGGTGACACATCTTAGCCCGAGTCTATTACAACCCTAGTGGGACAGCAACTTCTGTGAGTCTGCCAGACAGATCAGATCCAGTGTTAGGTGTGGGTCCAGACAGTAGCGCTTTAGGGGGAAGAGGACTCGTTCTGGTGACAGATATGAAACAACAGAAAGTGGCCTTGAGAACTTGTCCTCCAGGGAACCAGGGCTTCATGGGTCTATGAAGAGCAGGGTGAGGGGAGGTCCTGACTCTCCGTAAGCAAGGCAGCATAGATGGGCGAAGGAAGAGCTTTCTCCAGGAGTCTGAGAGGTCAAGGTTCCCAGGAAAGAGGCTTAGAAGGCAGGGTACACAGAAGGAAATGGACAAAACACTTCAGAAAGAAGACCATGATGTGCTCAAGACTTGATGTCCTCCAGCTTTAGACTCTACATGAAGATGAATCACAGGACATATACACATCATGGATCACTGAACAGAGGAAAGGAAGGGCCAGCCATTCACCTAGCTCTGGGGTGGCTGAGATGGGTTTAGTGCAGGAATGAATGGGGTAGGAGTGTAGAAGGACAGCCGGATCCTGTGCTCTATGGGGTAGGAGTGTAGAAGGACAGCCGGATCCTGTGCTCTATGGGGTAGGAGTGTAGGACAGCCGGATCCTGTGCTCTATGGGGTAGGAGTGTAGGACAGTCGGATCCTGTGCTCTATGAAGAGTCTCCCAGGAACATGCTCTTATAAACCCCAACAGAAAATGCCCTTTCCACCACGTGCTTAGAGTTAGCAAATAAACCACAAACTCAAGAGCACTGCTGTACTGAGACTGTATTGAAGACAAACCTGATGTTTAGACACAAGCCCAAAGCTCATGGGGACCTCTTTCAGGTCACCCAGCCAGGGACGGTGTGCAGGCTACTCCCTAAGGACCCAGCAGGTAGCGGATTTCTAGGGTCTGTGACCAGGATAACAAAAGATTACAATGGACATTTGTTAGGTCTCAGTTATGCCAGGCACTGGATACTACCTTGCTTGATTCTCACATCAACTGTTACCTAGTCTTAAAACAAAGGTTTAAAAAGTGTTTTTAGACAAAAAAAAAAAAATGTGTATATATGGGTGTGTGTATGTGAGTTCAGGTGCCTGTGGAAGCCAGAAGAGGCTGCTGGGAGCTGGAGTTACAAGTGGCTATATGCTGCCCTACAAACAAACTCTGGGCTTCTGCTGATGTCACAGGGGTGGGAGGTCACACAAGGAAATGCATGAAGCACCTGCATGAGGTGTACTTGGAAGGCAGTCATCTCTGCTTCACACACAGACACTGGCAGTGAGCACTTCCTATTTCACAGACAGAACTGCCGTCTTGCTCTGCTGTGTAAACTGAGAGGCATGCTCACTCATATTCACTGGGCAGCTGGGTAAGCCATTGCTTTGTGTACTCACCAGCTGGTTTTGACCTCAGTGGCCCAGTTTACTGCCTTGCTCAGGACAGGACAGAGTCATTCCTTGACATTCCTCTTACAAAGCACTTCCTCAAACAGACCACCTGCATCATACAGGAGGTGGCACATGAAATATTCTAGAGGAATGTGTCAGAAAGTTGGGGCCTTGGCAGTATCCTCTTCAGTAACAAAGGCTTCCCCATGGTACGTGGGGACTTGTGCCCGTCAGCCTACAGACTGTTTAACACGTTACTGCCAGGCAACCCCAGGGCAGACTGCAGTGTCCAGTTCAACATCAATTCAATCAACTGCCATTTGCCA
The DNA here is from genome assembly GCA_019843815.1 of Montemys delectorum. Taxonomy (NCBI): domain Eukaryota; kingdom Metazoa; phylum Chordata; class Mammalia; order Rodentia; family Muridae; genus Montemys; species Montemys delectorum. The sequence continues at coordinate 38,830 of JADRCD010141102.1, read as the reverse complement.
AACGGCCCTTCCTAGGACATATGGCTGGGAAAAGGTCAGAGGATCCCTTTGAGGCTGGGTGAGAAGGAAGGAACGAGCCTTTCTGGGGTATTCTTTTCTCAGCAGATGAGGGTGCACATCAGCCCTATCTTACTCTGTGGGTCCCTGTGGGCTCATACAGAACACAGGGCATCAGCTATGAGCATCAGGCCTGTCTTCACAGGCTAGGTCCCCAGATGGCTGTCCCAGGTGGTGTGAGCGTGGCCACACATCTGCCATCTCATTCTACACCAGTCTGGACAGGCAAGTCTCTGCTACTCATTTATCTATGGACTGCAACATCCTAATCCTGAGTTACCAGAGCCATGGTTCTGCAAACCCTGTATCCATGAACGCTGTAGCAGCCCACCCCAGAAAACTGCCTTAGGGTTCTGTTTGGTCATCTACTTGCAAAATGCCATCTATACAAGAAGAAAGCAATGCCTGAGAGCAAGTGCTGGGACAGTGGCCTTGCTGGGCTCCACCCTCGTTCCACTGTAAGGCCCAGAATGAGTAAGAAAGCCCAAGGACTCAGTCACTCTAACCAGCTAATGCAATAGAGTCTTTACATTGTAACGTTTATACAACCACACCGACTGTTATGCAGCTCAAGTTAAAAAGGTACACTCAGGGGAAGAGAAGAGTGCCAACGCGCTTCCACGGCTACTCCTGCTCTGGACTTTCACCCACTGCAGTACCCACATGCTGAATGTATGGCACAGATGAATGACCAGTTATCAAAGAGAACTCAGACCACTAGGCCACAGCGGATTGATGCAGGGCTAAGAACGCATGCACTCTCTAGGAGACACTGACCTGTCCCAACTCCTCATTCAGATCAGACGTGTTGACCAGAGGCCCCTCCCCGATTTCCTCATCAAACATGTCTTCATCCCAGGTGATGAAGTAGGAGCCGAGGAACTTCTGCATCTCCACGGTGACGTACATGGAGACCGGGATGATGTAATTGAAGAGGACCATGAAGGCCAAGAAGTCAGTGAAGGCCCTGAGGAACTGAGAACATTGGCTACATAAGGAAGCTGTAGGTCACCAAGCAAGGACAGAAAACCTCAGAGAGGTCATCCATTACCCTAGTCAGATAAGCAAAGACAAGTATTCTGAACCCAAAGACAGAGACCTACTTGGAAACGAGGAGCTCCTTGCCCATCATGCCTTGTTAAGACCAAGAATGGAACTGATTTGCTGGCGTCTCTGGGGAGGGACTGGGACAGGAGCTCATACTAACTCCACCATCGGGGATGAGCAGAGGCCATGCTAAGTAGGGACCAATGGCCACTTTTGATATTCATGATGTCCTTCTATGAGTGACAATCAACAAGCTCATGAAGAGATGGGATTTTTCTATACGGTGATTTTGACTTCAAGATCACAATCCCCCCACCCCACTCCCTTTATCCTTGCTCTGGGATCACAAGCCTGCATTGCCACACTCAGCTCAGAATGGCTGTGCTGTAGAGTTTCGTCATATCTTTTTTTTTCCCAAAAATATTTATTAAGTCATTCAATAAATTAAGTGCACAGCTTTTAGAAAAGATTTTTTTTTGTCATATCTTTGAGGTTATCAGGGAGAGGCAATATAACCAACAGAGCACAGCCTCACATCAGGTCTGTGCTTGCACACAGGGCTACATTTGCACACGGCCCCTCCATTGGTACCCCTGTGCACACTGCCCTGCTCTGAGGGCAGAGTCTTTTGTTTGTCAAAAGAAGAATTTATCTCAACAGTGGTATGCTGAGTTTTGGAAACATCAAAATGATTCTGGCCCTTATAAATTTGCTGTGGAAAGGAATATTTTCCGGACTTGTACATTCTAGTACCCAAGACAGCAAGCAGCTCACACCTGCCTACCCCAGGGCCAGTGAGGGTACCTGTCCTAAGGTCTCTGGCTAGGCTCCATCCTGCCTGAAGCAAGTTTACCTCTGTAGTATTCTGGCACCATCTTTTTGTGACAATGGCCTAAGGGTCACTTCCTTACATAAGGGACGTGCCTCCATACCAGATTCCTCTGGCGCTCTGACTCGGTCTTCTCATTGTACCATGGCTCATCTCGGAAGGGCTCACTCTGCCACACATACTTCAGCACTGTGTTGATCAGGGCCTTGCTCACCAGGATGCAGAGGTACACAATCAGGAATGTGTTCATTGACCTAGATGAGAGAGCCCCACCTTCAGAGGCCGCTCTGGTCCTTTTCACCACAACCAACAGCACCGGGAACCCAGCAACACCCTAGAAGGCAGTGTCCAGTCTAGCCCAATGAGACAAGACTCCATCTCATTTGCAGTTGTCATTGCCAACTCTCAGGTACAGGACCAGAGCCACAGGAAGGGAAGAAAAGCTACATGCCGCCAAGTGACTGATGAATCTCACTGAACCATGGGAACTCTCCTGCTTACAGAACAGGAGCAGCCAGAACCAGCTTCGCTGACCATCAGGCATCACCAAAGCAACTTAGAACTTAGTGATCATCACTCTGGAGTGAGAGAGGGGAATACCCAGAGAAGGGCCAGAGCCTGGAAATGCCTGGGGCTGAATCAAGGTGAGGTAGATTTGGGGAGAGGTTCTGTGCTTCAGGTCTGCTTCTGAAGCCCATGCAGAGCAGCCTGGCTGATGAAGAGTCCATTTTCATATGTCACACAGTGCAGACAGGCCCGGGACAGTATCCCACACATGGTAACTAACTAGCTCCTGGTGTTTCACTCTCTGATCTCAAACAGGACAACTCGACAAGGGGCAGGGACGACACAACCTCAAACTGTACTTTCTCGTAAGTGTAGTCGCCGTCCTGAGCGTTGTCAGGGCCCCGCTGTCTGTAGCAGAGCACTCGCTGCGCTCACTGTGACCTCGGTGACCTCGGTGAAAGCACGTCAGAACACACGCGGTTCCCGTCAAGGCCCCAGTTAAAGGGCTGAATGTCAATGTCCTCCATGCTGAGGTCTGCCTGGATCCGTGGGATTGGTGGGGATGCGGCATCTGTACTGACCCAGCCCAGGACCTAGAGCACTGGGAAACCACTTACAGGTGGAGTAGGAAGAATGCTCGCAGAGGAGGCTGTGAGGAAAGAAAGCCCATCTCCACAGTGACGGGCTCTGGAGTCAGTGGCCCATCTCCAGAAGAGTGACCCCAAGGACTGTCCCAAGGACACTGTTGACCCAGAGACTACCGCTCTAGCCACAGGGTGGTGATATCTGGGAGCTAGCAGCAGGGGTGTTGCCTTACTTTTCCACAGCAGATCTCTTTTGGGACTTGGATTGATAGTTCAGGGCCATCTTGGTCTCCATGCCTGTGTAGATAGCCACACCTGGAAGCAGAGGAGTCTGTGAGATGTCTGCCCACAAGAGCAGGGCACGTTTCTAACCTAACCAGCAATCCCTGGTTATCTCAGCGTTCCCTGAGCTGGCTGGGCTTTGCCTGCATAGGACCTAATCTGCACTTTACACTCTTTAGTGCAGATGCTAATACACTGGGTAACCTGGCAGCAGGGCACTATGTGTATCTTAAAAGTTATTTCAGTATATCCAAACAAGAAATAGCACTGTCAATGGGAGGTGCTAACAGTGATGTGCAACTTAGAGAAATCGCCTGCATTCCAGTACTCCGTGGACACAGTCATGGACACACCTTCATGTCCCAAGTCATGCATTACGGTTCTGAATAAGCTGTAGCCGTCACTGAATGGCACTCTGGGTTCAGGTTACACAACATTTATCTCTTAGCAAAAGTTGCCCCTGCACCAAATCCACATCCGCAGTACTTTAAGGCATCTAATGGCCTCTCAGGGTGTTGTGAAATAGTTTAGTTTGCCTAGTGTATCCTGGAGTTTAGAAATAATTGCCAGTGGTTTACAAATTAAAATATTTACCGAAGATCTTCTCTGTGTTTTTGAGTGTGGCTCCTCTGAGAAGTAGGTTTTCTGATCCCAGTGGCCTGGAAGACAAGGAGACCAGAAGCGGTATGATGCAGTGGAGGGTGGAGGAGTGGGGTGGGGTGGGGTGCAAGACTGAAAATCAACTCAATCTTCCCAACAGGAAGCTGTGTAAGTGTGCATCGCTCATAGTGAAGATCGCCACAGTCCATGAGCAAACGCACGGGGCTTCTCTGAGGTGACGACGTCGTCTGCTGGGCTATGTGTAGCCCTGTTTTCCTGGCCTGTCGCTCTCAGGGGCTGATGCTTCACAGCAACCCTGGAGAGGTCTCAAGGAAGAAGGTCATCTCCAACTCACTCTCAATTAATCGGGAGCTTGAATGTTTCAATGACACTCGACCAGAGGCCACAGAGCCCTCAGATGGGATTCCTATCTGCCACACCAGGGGACACTAGAAATGTCACCTAGATCTGCTACAAGAAGAGACCTGAACGCAGGGCCAGCCACCTCTCCCAACGCACCTCCACTGAGAGGGTGGCTGGGCTGAGTACCTCAGAATGGTCTGAAAAGGCTAAAACTTTGAGCTCTGCTCATCCTTCAGCTGTTTCTCTCCCACCCTCAGGGCATGGAGACTTCTACTTGGTATGAGCACATTTTTGAATGTGAAGGAAGCTGGGACTTCAGGTTCCAGTAATGGATGTTCCGCATGCAAAGATCATTTGCAAGTAATGCTGGGCGTAAGGCTTCCTTCCCTCCAATCGGTAAAGGGAAATCCAAAGGCCCTAGGACTGCTGGTGTCTCAGTACCTCAAGTGTCGGGGAGGACCTTTAACTGACATGCTCGCTCAGCCACCCTTTGGGAGAGATACCAATGCACTCCACACTGAGTGGGGCCAGTGTGCTTGGCCAATGCAGTTCAGACTACACTCTGCAGGGGGCTAGTGTGGAGTCTCAGAGCTGCTCGGCACCTCATGGAGCCAGTCAGCAGGTAAGGGCAGCCCTTTTGGTCTGACAGCCACTGACAACACCGCTCCGCTGCCTGTACAGGGCTGTCAGCTTCTGTTAGCAACTTGCTGACAATAATTCATGGCACAAGCGTTAATGAAAACAAATGGCCTCACCTTAAATGGGTCTCTGAGAGCTCTAAAAATAACTTACTTGACGACGAAATACTTTGCTTCTAGTGTGGACAGATGGAAGAAGAAGTGCGTGAACTGGGAATCTGGATGGGAGCCTGAGAAAATCAAACATCTACCTCCTGTTCGTATTACTCCAAATATTTATAAACATCTTAAAAATCCAAACGACAGGCTCAACAACTTTGATGTTCAAGGCTAAGTTAAAGCTAGTATCAAAATATGCAGAGCGTTAGGACCATGGTCCCCAGCTTGGTACCACAGCCTTGTCTCAGTATGAAGTGCACCGTCCACAGTACTGGCTTCCTTGGATTCATCGACGGGCAATGAGAAAACCCTTCCTTTACTCTTCCATCTGAAATAAATCAGCTCTCCACAGTCTAGTCTCCAAAGCAATAAGGAACTCTTCCTTGAAAACAAAAGCAATGCCTCCACCCCTCCTGTGGGACCGTGAAAAGCAGTCTGTGTTTTGGTTGAGCAAGTCTTAACTTTCGGGGACCCAGTGAAAGATTTCACAAGGGACAGAAACAGTGGAGACACGTTCCCAGACACGGATAGCTGATATCCGATTCCATGAGTCCTCCAACTCCACTAGCCTGTCTTATCAATCGCGTAGACAATGCCCCAAGCTCCCAGCATTCTGGCTGGACTCCACTCCCAGTCATCTGACCACAGCCAGGTATGCCCTGCCCAACAGGCAGATAGCGCAGTCCACCATATAAGGGGCGGTTTGCCCCCTCCACTCTCTCTTTTCCTCCTCTTCTCCCTCCTCCTCTTCTCCCTCCTCCTCCTCCTCTTCCTCCTCCTCCTCTTCCTCCTCCTCCTCCTCCTCCTCCTCCTCCTCCCCCAGGACTGCGAACTCTCTCACCTGCTCATGCTCACACCTAAAACAACAGGCGACCACTTCCTGGCCCCTCTCTCCCTTTGGCCTTAGGGCAGACTGAGCTGCTCTGGGGCTCCACAGTGTCTAGCCTTATCTGCAATTCCCAAGGAGCGAGAACCTGTCAACGACCCTCCCCTCCCCGAAGCTGTCTCCCTCTGCTCCTCACCCGGACTGGGATCCTGTGGCTTCACACAGCTAGACAACCACCTGGTGGGACACAGCTCACAGACAGACACTCGAGTCTGTGCCCCAGAGTATCGGATCTCTGGCAGGACTCAAGTCATTCCTTCCCAATCCCTTTTGCTCTGCCACCGCCCGCAGCAGGTTCACCACCTGCACTGTGCCCGACACCCTAACCTGCTCGTGGATGATTACCACAAAACAAGGTAAGACCTGGAACACTGGCACCAGACTGTCATCCAGCACTCGGGAGGTGGAGGCTGGAGGATTGGGTGTTCAAGGCCTCTCTAGCTAATAGCAAGATAAGATCTCAAAAAAAAGTAACATAAACAAACCAACCATTAAAAATGCAAGCTAAGAAGTACACAGACTGTTCCCTTAAAACAGCACCTGAGTGCCATGAGAGACAGGCCAGATATGAATACTCCAGTGACTATTTATTCCGCGGCACTTCTCCCGTAAGAAATCTGCCTTTGCTTCTGGGCAAATGTTTCCTCTTAGCATAGAATAATAACAGGATAGCAATAATTTGGAACTGCTTAAACTGCAAGAAAAGATCAACTTCAAAATCCACTGAAAGGCAAGTTCCTCATCAAGCACAGCAGAGGTACCAGCCTGAAGCACAGAGCTCTCTACTGGGTGGCACGGCAGCACGTGGTGTGCACATGGGGACACTCGAGGCGGTTCCCAGGCCACGCCCTGGCCAGCTCCAATGGCTGCTCTTTCTTAGATGCACATCCTGGCTGCAGGCACTGAGGCAGGGATGACGGAGCAGGAGGCCAACCAGCACACAGTGCCTCCTTGCAGGTAGCCAGGTCCCCTCATCCTAGCTGGGCCTGGAAGAAGTTCTGAGCATCACAACCCAGTAATGGCCATGGGCAGGCTAATCTGCAGTCAGACAGGCCTTTGGATTAGAAATTTCTGATTTCGCAGTCTGTGAGGGTGCTGCTCACTGTTGGCTTGGGCCCTTCCCTCATTTAAAAATCATGTTGCAGGCTTCTGACCTGGAGCAGGTAGAGAGGCTCCACACTGGTAGTGTCATGTGTGAGGTTCCAGGATCCGCATTACATCAACATGTGCAGACCAACCCCAGAGTAAATGTGGGAGAGTGGCATGTGCTTGTGAGGCAGGGCCCCACTTTCCACACCAAGTAGCATGGTCGGACCCATCAAGTGCGAACTTCTGTCCTAACAATGAAGAGGACAGAGGCCTGGGCTCCCAAGAAGACTCACCTCACTACAGGGTCATTGAGGTCGTTGTAAACATTGATGCGCCCCACAAACCTGTCAACAGAAAAGCTCACTTCATTACTCAGTCTGCACCAGAGCTAGCTAGCCCACTCTTTGGCAGGACTGGGAGTGGCTTGGCCATCCCACTCTTCCCACTTTCTCCTCTTACTCCTTGTGCTTCTTTGCCCCGGCTTCCATGGCATTTCTTAACACACAGACATAAGGAGCAGTGAGGCTTCCTTGTGGGGAAGCTGCAGGTCTGTGCAGTGCTAGTGTACAGCCATAGAGGCCCCTCCCAGCAGCGCACCAGGCCTTTTCTGCTCAGTGTGCTTGGCTTACTTGTAGAGGTCAGGCTGTGGCTGTTCACACTCGATGGTAGCATGCAAGCTGTCAACATCCGCCTCTGTGTGGAAGCCCTTGGTATCCTGCACTGCGTAGTGAGTCTGCAGAGGAGAGGAAAACAGGAGTCGCACCCTGAACCTCACTGTACCTGGTTTCTGGCACACACCCAGAATCGGATTTTCGTGCACATCCTGTGAGTCCTACTGTGAGTCTGATGCAAAAGGGCATGGAAAGATGAGGCTCAGCTCTTGCTCCGCATGGCGGATGACAGGAACTCTGACTCTCCATGCTTACTCAGCATCCTCACCTTAAAACTAGCAGGATGAAGGGCAAGCCTGGAACTTCTTTTAACCTGATATTTGATGCCCTGCCCTAGAAGAGCTCATGCTCCTCTTCTCTCAGGCAAAGTACTGTGGCTCCTAGGAGCTGCTAGAAGCATCAGCTGGTCTCATTCCCCAAACTCTGCCACCAAATGCCCTGTTGTTACTGCTCTCTGAGACTGCTTAACTGTTTAAACCACAAGGTCCCTCAACTCTGAACTGAGTGCATCCAAATCCTCAGGAGGCTGTTAGGCCACTACTGTTAGGTCACCCTTTGGATTTCAGGACAGCAAGTCTGACCAGGAGGCCCAAGAATTGCACTTCTTAGCTAGACGCCAGCTGGCATGTGCTGCTGCCCAGGGCCATGTGTAAGCATGAGTGTACCTCCTTTACTTAGGAAGGAGGACACAGGGGTGCAGACCTATACCAGGGTCTGGTGAGGAGGAACTGCGCCTCTTCATCTCAGCTCTAACAGTGAGTGCTGGGAGGCACGGCATCACATGGCTTGAGTGTACAGGTGTTTATATCACCATTTGTGTTGTTCAAGCTCTTGCTATACACTGAGAATCTGAGAGAGGTTTCTAATCAGGGATATGACAGCCTTTCACAAATGTAAAAAGTCCCCAAAGGGCAAAAACGTAAGGCTGAGGTCATGTGACCAGTGTAAGACTCCCTGAGATCTGCAGAAGCCTTCCCATATCTGTTCTTTCAAGGAAAGGTTCCACATAACTCCAGGCCTCAGAGCCAAACCAAACGTACAGAAATGATGCTAGGAACCAGCCAGGCGCATTGTGCAAACGTACAGAAGTGCAGTGTGCATCAGGGACTCTAGCATTTCCCAGATCCACAGCTGCCTCAGCCACAGTGCACTGCCCAGAACAGAACTAAGCCCCTGGGTCTCAGATCTATCCAGACACTGGGCCGTTCTGTCTGAGTAGTCATAGTCTTCCTGGAATGGAGTCCTGCTCTCAGACAGGTCCACAGAGCAGGCCCTGTCCAGTAGAGGTGAGAGGCCTACAGGTAAGCTGTGAGCCCTGTCCAGGTACAATTCAAGTCACTAGAAGCCTCTCCCCTAAAAGTAGTGCCTAAAGAAGGCTGCTGAATCTCTGGGATGTACTACCTAGAAAATATGAAACCTCCGGCAGGCCTGTGCACAGCAGGGCCATGGATGACTCCCAAAGATGCCATATATCACATGAGAAAGTGTCCCACCGCACAGCGAGGCTGCCCGCACCTGCAGGAATCATTCCTAAAGCTCTCAGAGGCTGGCACCAAGGCACTGACAGAAGCTTTCACAATTTCACAGAAGTCTTTCCTTCCAGACTTTTCAGTTATAAGGCAACCCTGTAAATTAACAGTACTATACATTTTTGCTCACCTAATTGTCAAAGTTTTTAAATATAGTGTAGAATTCCATATGGAGTTCAAACAATTAATTATAGCTCCAGAAAATGCTTTCCGATAATTTAACAAGACACTGAAGTAACAGACATGATCTGTAGAGTTCTGCCGGCACAGACAACTCTTTGACAAGAGGCATGGATTTTTACTAAGAAAGTGAAAACATTGTTATTCTAACAATCTGCTTAAGCCAGGTGGTGGTGGCCCACGCCTTTAATCCCAGCATTTGGGAGGCAGAGGCAGGTGGATTTCTGAGTTCGAGGCCAGCCTGGTCTACAGAGTGAGTTCCAGGACAGTCAAGGCTACACAGAAAAACCATGTCTCGAAAAAACAAACAAACAAAAAAACCAATCTGCTTAAGTCTGGGTTACGGCAGGTATGTCTGCTCGCCTCATTCAGGGAGGAAAGAAGAGAAGTGGAAATGGGAAAGAGCAAAAGGGAAGGGCCAGAGGGAATGACCCCGGAGGGAATGACCCCGGAGGGAATGACCCCTGGAGTGAGCTCTGACAACACAGACATGCTCAGTCTGTACCTAGGATGTCAATCTGGCTCAGACCCTGAGCTGCACCCCAAATGCAGGTACATTACTTTATGGCTCGACTCTCCGTCTAAGCTGGCTGTAGTGACATGGCATGTGCCATCTGCCCGGTTGCTGGAGAGAAAGATCAGGTCACAGGGAAAGGTCTCATCTTCCTTTACCATGACAATGTCCCCAACCTGCAAGACATGGAGATGGTACGGTTACCGAGAGGCTACCTCTGTGCGACAGCATACTCTGGGCTGGAATTTGTTCTCCAACTGTATCCTGTTCAGTGCCACAGTATCTTAGGATACAGACCCATGTGGAGGCTTTCTGTTGAAATGAGGTTTCCCTGGGCCTCTGTGGGCCACTGCAGACCAGAGCAACTCCAGGGTAACCAGGAGAGAACATGCTGCAATGAAAACACAGACAACTCTCTAACAAGATTATCACTAATCCAGACCAAGAAGGATGAGCTCCTGCTGGTTAAAGGGCTTGAGAGTGAAGTAGGTCTTGGGGGGCGTCCAATCAGAAAGGGGTTTACCAGGCTCACTCTGAAAGTTCTCAGTGGCCCATCACTGAGCTGCCCTGGTAGTCACCTAGACAGATGGCTCAACTTGTGGTTCCCTGTACAGATTCAGAGCATCCCAAGCCCATCAATTCATAAATGAGAGTGACAGATGGCATGGGCATGCTCACAGTGATTTCTGAGGTCTAAGACCAGAGTCAATCTTCCCAAGTGGAGACTTTGGTTTAGTGAAACCATGTCTCATCATAACAAGGGATCAGAAAAAACAGTGGCTACCTAAAAACTGAGTGGGAAGGATGGGATACAGAATACAGGAGCATCATGATGGAGCCAACTGCAGTCAATCCAGCCATCTCAATCATGGAGAGCTGAGCTAGTGTAGTGTGTCATACAACACACACACACACACACACACACACACACACACGCAGGAACAAACACATGCATGTTCACACACACATGAACACACATGAACACACACATGCACACACGCACACACGAACATACATGTACGAATATATATACACTCATATATAAACACACCCACCCACACATATGCACATGCCCAGGTACACTTGACTAATAGAAGAGTACAAGAAACCCCATGCAGGGGGAAAGTAAGATAGCTAAAAATGGAGTTCTGACCTGAACTTCATACCTTAAAACAACAACAACAACAACAACAACAACAACAACAACAACAACAGAAACTCAGAGAGCTTACACAAAAGCATTACATTAAATTAGAAGTAGACAAGCCCTAGCAGCAAACTTTAGGACTCCAGGGCTGGGCAAAGAATATTTAACCATAATGCCATGTTTGGTTGATATGTGTGGGAGGGCTACCCTTTTCTGAAGGGCAATGGAGGAGAAGTGGATCTGAAGGAAAGGGAAGGTAGTGTGGGGAGGGACTAGGAGGAGAGTAGAGAAGAGAAACTGTGACCAGGATGTAATATATGAGAGAAGAGTAAATTAAAAGAAAATTTTAAAAAAGAGTGCTTAACCACAATATCAAAACCGAGATCCCTAAAGGGCAAATGAGCAGTGGGCTTCCCCTTTATAAAGTCCTGCTTCCGGAAAGCCTTGTGAAGAAAGTGACAGACACACAGTTAGCACTGAACCAAATACTCTTAAAAGACACAACTCTCACAACCCAACAGTAAAATGAGCCGCATCTCTCACACACTAGAAAAGAGTAAGAGATGGAATTGTTGCTTTGAATAAAAGGATTCCAGATAGAAAATGAGCAGAGGTTCACATGACCCCAAGAGATATAAATCTAATCACCAGGAGAAACAAATACACCCATAAGCTGGTAGGTCCCAGGATGGGCACCCACAGGCTGGTAGTAGCAAGGTAGAATGGGCAGCTATTCAGGAAGGTGTTGGGTGGTCTCTCCTGAGCCAAAAAGGGATTCACATTTCAACCAGTAGTTGAGTTTTAGATCAAAAGAAATTAAAATTGAACTCCATACAAAGTCTTGTACACAAAAGTTCCAGCAGTTTTATGGCAGAGGCTGGAAGCAGCCACGTGTCCTTGGATGTCTGAGTGGGTGCACTCAGGGGCAAGAAAGGAGGAACTGCACATGTCCACCATGCAGAAGCAGCTGAGACCTGGGCCTGGACCGGGTGAAGAGGCTCCACCCAAGAGGACACACCCTTCTTGAAGTGACCAAATCCTGGAGACAGACTGCAGCAAGTGCAAAGGAGGTCTCCTCGATTGCTTACATCACGTGATCCGAAATAAACGATAAAAGGGACACAAAGAACAGGACTAATTTCCTAAGAGCCTCCTGCACCTTCTAAGAAAAGAGCCTCACAGTTTAGCAGGCTGGAGTAGAGACCTCAGGAACAAGCTGGCCCTCCTCTGCTCGTCCCAGGGAACCAACTTATTGCTATTCATGTCTAAACTCTGGAGACCAGATATTGAGCAAGTGATTCTCCTCAGGGGCTACTACACTGCAGAAGCACTTTCCTGCAATAGACTTCACTTACTTCTGCTTTTAAAAAAGGAGTCATTCTATCTACAAGTAGGGAGACTCTGCAGCAGAGAGTCCCTCATTACATAGCTGCACTCAAGCTAGGTCCTGAGGATGGCCATGTGGAAGTGGTGCTAGGCAGCCTTCCCTAAGCTTGGCCCATCGGTCTTGAGCCTGAGCCTTCTGAATCCTGACTCTACGAAAACATTCCAAACTCTTGTCCCAGAAGAGAAGGGTCTCTTGGAAGCAGTGACACATGAAATAGCATTTATATATCTGACATGCTTAAAATGAGCATGCACACAGCCATGCATCAGTAGATTAATAAGTGCAGTTGGGTTAGCAAACATATGTATATGTCTGGGGTCCATAGAGGGGATGCTGTCTCACTATATGTGGCTGGGTGCTTGGCCACATCCTGAGACACCCTCTGACTTCAAGCTGAATGGCTGGCTAATGTCAGGCTGAAGTACGTAAGGGATGGCTGTACTTGCTGAATAGGGCAGACTGCTATCAAAGTGGTCAGGACAGGTAACAGAACTGCCTAGGAGAGATGGAGGGAGGTGGAGCTGGGTGAGACTCAGGCACAGGATGGGTACCAGGAGAGAAAGTGATAGGAAGAGATCGAGTGCAAATTTACCGTCAGCTAATGACCAAGGTGACGGCTGAAATGGGACCGAGAGAAGCTTTAACAGCTACACTCTGTCATACACACTCTGCAAGTGCTTTCAACAGTCAGTACGGGCAGAGAGGCAAGCCGCTCCAATGACTTACACCATTCAAACCTCCAACGAAATCAAGACAGGACAGTGTGGATACCCAACAACCAGTGCACTAATGGCAAACCTGCTTGGAAACTCCTGCTTTAAAATGATTCTGGAAAACATATTGGTAAGCCAGGTAGATGTGCTGGGCCTTACCCTCAGCTTCCGGCTCTGCTTGCGGACCAGCTTGCCATGCTGAATGAAGTGCACAGGACACTGGTTCATGGCATTGTCTGCCTTGTGGCGAAGCCAGTCTTCATAACCCTAGAACCAGAGAGATGGAGAGGTGTGTTTAAAACAATCATGCCTGGGTGCTCTCATCTCCCTAGTCCTTATCACTGGACATCCCCCCCTCCCCCTTTGGTTTTTCGAGACAGGGTTCCTCTGTGTAGCCCTAGCTGGCCTTGAACTCAGAAATCTGCCTGTCTTTGCCTCCCAGGTGCTGAGATTAAAGGTATGTGCCACCACTGCCCGGTGACATTCTCAAACCACATTTAGGCTGCTTTATGTTTCTGCAATTATAGCTGAAATAAACTTTGTAATTAAAACTTCTATATAAACCCAAGACCTATGCTTGGGAAAAATTCTTTCACAAGGAACGAAGTCAGAGACGAGGCAGGTTAGAGGATTGTGCAGTGACAGTCTCCACAGTGGCTCAGCAGTCCCCAGGTACAGACTGCTTCTGCCAACCATGCACCTCCGGCTCAGGGCTCTGAGAACAAAGGCGCATTGTCTCCAGCCTGCTTTCCTAGATGACTGCCAAGGGAGAAATAAAGAGACCAATGGCAATTAGCTTCTTTTTCCTTTTTTAAAATTATTATTTTAGTTATGATCGCTCTCTGGTTGGTTTGTTTGTTTGGGTTTTGTTTAGTATTGTTTTGGGGTAGGGCAACTTAACATAAGCTTGAGTCATCAAGAAAGTTCTTCCTCAAGACTGGCCCATAGGCAAGTGTGTCAAGTATTTTCTTGGCTAATAACTGATGTAGAGGGCCCAACTCACTGTGGAAGTGCCACCTTGGTGGTGGTCCTGAGCTATCTAAGGAAGCAGGCTGAGCAACCCAGGAGTGGTAAAGCCAGCAAGCAGCCCTCCTGCAAGGCTTCCACATACCTTTTTCTCCCCATTTTGCTTTTGGTCATGGTGTTTTAACACAGCCATTGAAAGCATCTGAGACTGTATCATTTTGTACTTGAGCCTGGTCTAGAACTTACTATTAAGACTAAGTAGACCTTGAACTCACAGAGATCCTCCTACTCCGCTTCCTGAATGCTGGGATGTAAGGTATGTATCATTATGCCCAGACTATCATTAAATAAGTTTCAAACATCCCTCAGTTTTATATTGTTTAAAATCCCAAAAATAAGTCGTCGTCGTCGTCGTCGTCATCACTATCATCAGTAACAAATCCTTACTATTTTATGGCAAGAATCAAGTGCCAAAGGTCTCTTAAACACAACACACACACACACACACATACACACACACACACACACCCATCCATCAGGTTGCAGAGTGAATCCCAAAGCCAGCCACCTGAAGCACCTGCTGCTGGGGGCTGCACTACTCCTTCTTGGGAAAGAATTTACTTAGCAGTTGACAGTCTGCAAATTATCCAGATGTCTCAAATGAAAAAGTGAATTCCAAATACTGAAAAGCAGAGTTATACCAGCCAGTGCTCTGCAGAAGGATGAAACAGGTCTCTAAAGATTTACAAATGGCTTCAAGTTTATGGAAAGATCCCCAGCCTTGGAAACACAGGCCACCAGGTAAACACTGAGATGGCCGTGCCAGGGTGAGAGCACAGCAGGGGAAGGGCCTGCTTGTACAGGGCAGACGTCTGGCCAGTTCCTCAGAAGCTAAGAGCAACTTTACCTGTAGATATACCCCAAGAATTAAGGATCTCCATCCATCAGTCTTCATTTATCTCCAGACATAATAATTATTATTAGTTAATTAAAAATAAGCACATAGAGAGAAGGAAAGAAAAATCAAAATAAATAAATATATATAAAGAATCAAGAACAAAGAGCAAACCAGCATCTACACACTCCCTGAGCAGTATGCATCACCATGGTTGAAATGAACAGCGGCCAAGTGCTTCAGACAGACTGGGACAAACTAATCAGGTCTGCACACAGACTCCGGAGCGTCTCTCATTTGTGACATGGATCGAAGCTCTGACATGCTAGAGTGTGGACAAGCCTTTCAAACATTATGCTACCTGAAAGAGATCAGTCCTGATAGGACAGCGTGTCCCTGAGACAGCTTTCCCAGAGACACTTCTGTACCTCAGCAGGCCAGGCCTGGGCAGAAGCACACTAGGGGGAGGTAAGGCAGGGCCTGGGAGGATGGGCAGCCCACGGAATCCAGCCGCTCTGGCTGGCTCAGAATGTAGAGACCTACTTTCTCCTCCAATTCAAAGGCACAAACCAGTGACCGACTGATTCTAACCTGTTTCAATCTGAAGCAAAGCCAACTCTCTATACAGTGGTTCTCTATGCAGTGGTTCTCAGCTTGTGGGTTACCACCCCTTTGGGGACTGAACAACCTTTCACAGGAGTCACATAAGAACACTGGAAAACATATATTTACATTAGGATTCATAACAGTAGCAGAATTACAGTTATGAAGTAGCAATGAAAGTAATGTTATGGTTAAGGGTCATCAGAGCATGAGGAACTGTATTAGAGTCATAGCATTAGGAAGGCTGAGAACCACAGTTCTACAATCTTTCTTATAAATTAGCTGAGATAGACTAGACCACCCACTTAGAATGGAGGCGGCCCCTGGAGGCAACATGGGCACATGCCTTCCTGGCTGTGAGATCTTTTTTTTTAATTAAAAAATTAATTTAATTAAAAAATGTACAAATACTTTTAAAAACTTAACATTTAATCCTAAAATTTATGTGAAAATGCAAAGGGTCAAGATCCAAAATAGCAGAGTTGTACCACTTATACATTTTAGTTCAAAATTGTATTACAGACCTACAGTAATGAAGTCAGTGTATAAAACTGTGGGGATTATCAGTTGAACAAAATTCATATAAACATAAACCCTCAAAATGGGGAAAAGATAGCCTTTTATTAATTGTCACTGAATATCTACATGCAGAATAAACATACATACAATTTGGCTTATATACTGTATCATATTTAAAATTATCATAAAATGTTGCCTAAATTAACAACTAAAATTATAAAACTTTTGAGAAACAACAGGGTAAATTTCAAGGCATTTAAATTATGTCTCATTCTTTACTATGCTGCCTCATGGCTAATGTTAGCGCAGAGAATGAGAAGGGAGTCCCCTCTACCCCACACGAAACAGTAAATAACCCAATGGGAAGGCATGCTGAAGGAACACAGAATCGAACTGAATCAACTAGTGGCTTAAGCAAAAACAAAGTAAAAGTCCAAAGTTTAAAATAAACATTTGTAAATACATGTTGATCCTAGTAAACCAGTGAATAAAGGCAGATGTGTATTAGACAATTCATCCTTGAGTAAGAATTCAAATAACGTACACAATTGGTTATGAAGGAGACAAAGCCCATGTCTTAACTCTTAGACTGCTCTTAGTAATTACTTCCAAAGCGCAGATACGAAAGGGGGAAGGGCAAACCCCACTCCACATCGAGGAAATGAGCAACTGGCTACCACAGGTAGATAATGGAGTTTGACTGACCCCTTACAGAGTCACACTGATGACATGCACCTGTGATGTTCACGGATGGCACTACACACCTGCAGTCACCTCTCAACCATCTTACACCAAGCTCACTATGAAAACAATCAATCACCACAAGAAACCACAAATCAGGATCCAAGTCCTACCTGCTTGATGGCTGTGACAGTGATGACGAAGAAGAGTGGGAGCCCGCTCGTCACTGGACTTGTGGGTGTGTCAATGATCAACTGTGGAGAGGAGAGAGCCCTGATGTCACCTTGGAAACACCTAGCAACCTGATGGCAAGTTGGCCCAGCCCAGCCTTTTCCCAACCCAGCTATAATGCTGAGGGAGGCTCCTTAAAGGTTATGCTTAAGGAAACCATGTCACTATGTGGCGAGGGCACAAGTCTGACACAGAATACCTTAGTCCATTCTACAGGTGTCACATGTGGGTTAGTTCTGTCAGACTTCATGGTAGGAGGTTTTAAGTTGTGTACGGCCATATGTAGAATAATTTAGAAAACATGTTATACTGCTGTTCAGGAAGTGTACTCTACAGGCTGTATCTGCCCACACCCAGGCTGTGTCCTTGCCTCTCTGGATGTACAACTGCTTTGGATTTTCTCTGAGCATCAGAAAGGAGTATGTGGAGATGCCAGGTGTGGCTGGAGATCTTGCTCTGTCTCCTCATAAGGCTGGGAAGTGGCCACGGGAAGGTTCATGTATACATAAGGATCTAGAGGTACTCAGCTGAGCTAAGCCTCGAGAACACTAGAATGAATGGCAGCACATGGGATGCTAAGTCCTTGATGTTAGCGACTGTGTGTCACTTACTTTAGAATCAAATGGCATTAGCTAAGACAGAAAGCCAGACTGTCCTTACCTGTACCAGGAAGATGATGAGGAAATAAAAGTTGGCTATTCTTCTGAACTGTTCAAATAAGTTCTTGGGTATGAAGTTCCAGAATGTGTACTGCAGAAAAGACGAGTGGGAATGGATTATTGTGTGTGGGATCCTTCTAGCACTGCAGGAAGGTGTGCAAGTGTGGATACAAGCTCTCCAGAACTTAATTATTGACATTGCTCATGGTTTTTACAATGCCTAAGACAAGCTGCTAAGATAGAGTGTACCCTCCAAAGTAGTCAGGTCCGGATCGCCCAGCCCAGTAGTGAAGGGAGAGCAAAGCGCTCAGGCAGTTTCTGTGCAGTACAGACGGTTACATCGGGTTCTATCTTCTCATCTCTGCCTTGTTATCAGGGACAACTGAGAGACGCAGCACAACGAACAGAGTCTGAGCTGCCTCGGGGTTGCTTCGCAGATGGCAGGGCATGGTGTCCACACACATGTGCCCCTCCTGCATGCTCTCACACACTCAGAACCATTCACCTAGAGCCTGTACTGGCACAGTGATAGTGGCAGGTCAGTCACACATCTTCTGCTTTGCTGATGTGCAAACTCTTCCTATCTGTGAAGACACGTAGGCCAGCACACGGCTCACTGTCATCCACACTCAGCTATCAAGTTCTATTTCCACTCTCCTATCAGCAGAGGAAAGTATCCCAGCCTGGAAAACTGTTATCAATGACCAGGGAAAGAACAAAGTGGCTGCTTCACCGTGAGAGGGAAAATGAGGACACAGCATCTCTCTTCCTTGAAGATGACTTGAGGCATACTAAACCTCAAGAGACGGTGAACAAGCTCTGCTTCTCCATGCTCATGGAAACTGGGCCAGGGTCAGTTGGGCTGTCTGTCATCCCAAGCAGAGTATGCCTGCTGGACTCTCTGTGTTCACACTGGACAGAGCATGCCTATTGGCCGTTCTATGTTCACACTGCGTTGAGGATCACCAGTGGCCTCTCTGTGTGTTCACGGTGGGGGGGGGGGGTACTCCATCGGCATGTGAGTTTCCTGTTCGTACAGCCTCCTTTTCCCCTAGGTATGCCAATCTCTGGCTTTGTTGCTGGCATGAAGGATGGCTCACAGAAGTCCCATCTATTCTATATGTTGTCACAAGTCAATTCTACATGTGTCACAAGAGGAACACACTGAGAAGAACTGGGCACTCTTCTGCTTGCCAGCAGCTAGGAAATAAGATGGAGGTCCCAAAGCCTCTGCCATTATTCACTTCAAATGGATCCAGCCCACAGGTCTGTCCTTGACCATCCCACAGAAACACTAGGGCGAGACACTGTTCTTTAATCAAGTGGAGCCACAGCATCACTTTTTTGTGAGTGGGAAAGGGTCTGTCAAGGATGGGAAATCTCAATGCTATGCGGGATTGCTGGTGTTGAGAGACTAGGGTATGTGATACAGGGTCTAGCACAGAGTAAGGGGACAATGGCCCCCGCAGAGCTCCAGGCTGAGGGAACAGAACGGCTTCAGGGCACTTACCCCTGTGGCCACTGACATGTTCCTGCTCCTAAGCTTTAGTTGCTTTATAAGTAAGTTGTAGTCTCAGAAGGTTGCTCAGTGTTGAAGTGACATGGTAAATATGGACATCACTTGTATAAGTACTCATCAATGAAACTCTATATCCAACCTGTCAGAGGTAATCAGTTTCACAGTAATCAACAACAGTCTAGCTTTCCTGAACATATGGGTGTGAGGTGGGGAGCAGCCATGCTGATGGAGCCAGTATTTACTTTGGCAACCCCCTGAAGGCCAAGCAAAGATGCCTGTGAATCTCATGCCCCAGGACCACTCTGCACAAGGCAGTGGGCAGGCAGCAAGTCACGGCTCTCAAGAGTAGAGTCTCGCCAAGACACAGCAACCTGCGTGCGGCCAGAGGCCAGGCAGAGCCAGGCAGAGCCAGGCAGAGCCAGGCAGAGCCAGGCAGAACCGCACAGGCAGCCATCTTTCATCTTTCTTCTTCCATAACACAGGGACCCCATGGATACAATGGGAACTCTGGCCAAACCCTGACCACCAGGAATGACAACCCCCACACAGGTTGGGGCTTACTGCAAATTTATGTCCCTGTGATTCCTCATAGGACAAACACTGCCACAGCTCCCTGGTTTAATCAAACTGCTAGGCTCTGAGGCATTCTTTGACATATCTAAGATAGAAACAAAACTTCTTTGGATACACAGACACATTACCATAGAAATATTCTACAAAACCTTTGCATACCTGTTGAACAAGTTAGCATTTTCCATGCACGTGAGCTGTTATTTAAGCAAAAACAATGATAACTTCCTAATGGTGTTTTATAGCCCAGTGTCAGTGAGGTCCTGGGCCCTTGCCTCTCGACCAAGACCTACCCTTCCCTCCTGAAGTTGAGTGGTACAGGGGCTACGTTATGTGTATCTCCTTCCTGAAATATCATGGCTCCTTGTCACTGAGCCAAGCACTGATGCCCATACAAGTGCCCACTCCTCATGCTGAGCCTGTGGGAAGCTGAGCGGAAAGGTGCTCCAGTGCCTCTGCCGATCCCTGGCCTGGCCTCGCCTCCCTCTGCCCACTCTCTGCCCAGAGTGTTGACTTAATTCTGTTGGTTCCTGCTCAAAGCTTCCTGGGATGAAGGGGCCTCCCTAGGAGAATCCGCTTCTGAATACCCCTGGGGCCTGCAATTCCCACACACCCTCCCTGTGGATTTCCTTTCCAGAATTCAAGGAGGCTGTGGTAGTTCATGTTCCCCAGGGACAAAGGCAAGAAAAAGCCTGAGAGTCACTGTGGGCAACAGGCCCCAAATGGCTAAAAGCAAAGGAGAGAGGGTGAGGCTTTATATCTCTTCAAAGATGGCTGTAGCTTCTATTAGCTGCAAAATCCTTCAGCCTCTCAAAGAGTTCAGTAGGTCGCTCGGCTCTTCACAGGCATCGTGTACAGTCTGGACAGAACCTGTCTGCACGAGTGTGAGTGCGTGCACACACTCACACAGTCCATGAGTACACACAGCATCAGCAGACAGAGCATGTGCACACATACACACATGGACACAGATATGGACACACAAAGCATGAGCACACATACACAGCCATGCACAGCATGAGCACGCATGCTCCTGCACCCGCACACATGCACAGAGGCAGGCACTCTCAGAGAGAGCTGATGGAGTGTCAGTGCAGCCTGTGAGCACAGGGGCTGGGAGGGGTGCTTCTGGCCAGGGTTTCTCTGTCCAACTCTTCACTACCACGCACTGTGGCCTCGGGGGACACTCATGGCGCTGTGGCCTCGGGGGACACTCACGTGGTGGCCTCAGGGGACACTCATGGCCCTGTGGCCTCAGGGGACACTCATGTGGTGGGCTCAGGGAACATTCATGGCGCTGTGGCCTCGGGGGACACTCATGTGGTGGTCTTAGGGGACACTCATGTGTTGGGCTCGGGGGACACTCATGGCGCTGTGGCCTCAGGGGACACTCATGTGGTAGGCTCCGGGGACACTCATGTGGTGGGCTCAGGGGACACTCATGGCGCTGTGGCCTCAGGGGACACTCACTCATGGCGCTGTGGGCTTTGCTTGTGAGTATTTACTTACCTATGCTGTGCTTCTGGACAAAAACTATTGTAAATATTTTAACTCCTATCTTGAAAAAAAAGGACCTTGAGAAACTGTGCTTTTGGGTCATAAAGTCTTTCTCAACACTGTGGGGGTTCTGGGATGTAAGTGGCTCCTCCAGAGAGCTCTGCATGACAAAACACCCGGCTGTAAATGACACAGGCCTCCTTCTTGAGAGCCTTCTATGACCTAAACAGACCTGCCACACTAGTCTATGTCTCTCACCATCTGGGTTGGACTTACACACATGCACCTGCCCCACAGCAAACACAGCGCATACATGCGACACCTGCAATGCACACATAGTATACACACACATGGTATACAAATGCATGTGTTTTCAAGTATGTCTGTTCTGGAAAGCCATGAATCTTCACTCCCACCCTTCAGACATTCTCAGATCTCTCTAGGTAAGGGCTACATTTTCACATCCTGCTGGCAGGCCCTATTGCCAGACACAGAGCTAGGCAATATACTGGTAAGGGGCAGCAGTGAGGTGTGGCCCAAGATGAGTGAAGAGGGTAAGGCCTTGCGAAGCACACCTGATACCCCTGTGCGAGTGGAGAGCTGCTACCTGGCATGGGACAGCAGTGTAGAACACTACAGCTGCTGGGGGAAGAGAGGCTCCCAGGGACAGCTGCCCAGGGGCATCAATGCTGCTCAGAAGGGGCCATCTCATGTCAGCCTTTCTCAGGCGGCATTGCAGATCAAAGAGTAAGGCTACCTTGGAGGAGACGATTCTATTGTCGGGGTATCTCTGTGGAATGTAGGCCTCTGCACCCGGAGGGGGCTCCTTGTGTCCCACGTAGATGGTCCGACTGTCCACCCAGTTCTCTTCCCCTGCACACTGTGGATAGAAGAGCATCGTCAGCATGTGCCTGAAGCCTGGAGTGCTGACCTTCCCCACAATGCTGTCAGGTTGATATGGAAGACACAGGGCCATCCTGCTCCGTGCCCAAGTACATTCTGACAAGGGTCACATGGGCTCCCAGGTTCCCTACCATGGCCAGACACATGACTAGCTTAGCCCTACGGTGAGAAGGGGCTTCAGTTCTGTAGCCAGTTCCCCAGGCAGACACTGACATGGTGAGAGGTCATCTGTGCTCAGAGGCCCAAAGATCTCCTAACAATGGGTGTTGGCGGAAACAGCATGAGGCAGGTGGATTGTGCATTTCAAATTGTAGAAAGGGACACAAAATATATGGTCAGATGCTGTTCCCAGAAGATCAGGAGGGTCTGGAACTCAATTCCCTCCTGGGTGACCTTTACTGCTTGGGAAACTCTTGAGTTCAAGGCTAGCAGAGGTGTGGCCAAGCAGCCCAGTACCTGTACATCTGCTCCATTACACTCCTTCCTGGCTCTCTCTCTAGTCCTTTCTCTGTTCAGGTACCTGCTTGCCGAGGTCATGAAGCCCTTCCCACTTGTCCCCCACTATGCTATGCTACAAGATGCACGCATGGCATAATTCTGCAGTGGGTGTTTTGTTTTGTCTCTGGGCATGCCTGTACCTGCTCTTGTCCTCAGTAGGTACCAGCTTTGTTTGTGTAGCAGTCTGAATAGACAGCTCAAACTGTAACCACATTCCCAGGAGCCAGGCAGAGTGAGAACCACTGCCACGGGAGCCAACTCTGCAGCCCTGGGTCAGATGCAGCATGGCCACTCCTGGGGCAGTGACTGGTCTTATCCCACAATGAGCCACGGAAGCATTCTCTCATCAGATTCTCAGGATCCGCCCCTGACTAACCCATGTCCAGTGCCTGAATCCTCCAAGGCACAGTGGTTACCCAGCAGGCACTACCTTAGTCAGGACAAAGGCCCAGCAGCCCCTCCCAGTAAGAGATGATTTTATGCACAACTTTTCCCCTTTTGTAGGAAGGCTGAGGGTAGGGGTTGGTGACCAAAGTCTTGTTAAGGGCCACATATCCCATGACAGCCTGAAGGGCTCCACTCCCTAATCACAGAGATGTTCTGAGATAAGTGTCATACAAACACATGGGAAAGAGAAGAAGCACAAATACCTTTCAGTGCTTGATGAAACTCCCAGAAACCTTTGCATTACGCTTCAGGAGTAGCTATGAGTCCCCACCAAGAGGCTGAAGGCTGAAGTCACACCAGGCCTCAGGGGCATCACTAAGAGGGGAACTAGCCCTTCCTGTCTACCCTCAGGAGAAGAAGGTGTGGGGTGAAAAGGCCTGCAAGCACATGGAAGAGGAGCCCTGACGAGAATCCCTGTGCACTGCAGCACTCCCTGTGGCCACCACGCAGCTCCTGGGGAACCTCACTCCTCCCAGCTTCTTTGAGACCTCGGATCATGCACCTTCTTAAAAGGTGTCAAAGACCTGGCTGAGACAGGTGCACCAAGCTTAGTGGCTGG
This sequence comes from Montemys delectorum, assembly GCA_019843815.1. NCBI lineage: Eukaryota > Metazoa > Chordata > Mammalia > Rodentia > Muridae > Montemys > Montemys delectorum. The sequence goes on along the minus strand of JADRCD010141102.1, from coordinate 15,101 downwards.
GGAAGGCTCAGCTGAGTTGTAGGGAGCTCCAGGGAAGGGTTAACCGAAGGGAAGCATGGGCCAAGACACTAAAGGCTCTCGGTGTGCTAATACGGCAGTTAAATATTAATTCCTGCTCTTCCTGACCAAGGCCAGGAGTTGGAGATGCTCCTAGGAATCATTTGACTGCCTGAGTTTTTAAAAATAAAACTCATAAGCACATGTCTGACAGATGACAAATCGGGCTGACCACCAGAGGCTCAGATCACAGCAAGAATGTTAGTAGTCTTGTACCTTGAGGGTACAAGACTGCTATTGGGATTCGGCCCAACCAGAACAAACGGATACTTATTAGCAACAACTAAAGTCTAGACCAGTCGCAGGACCTTGTTCACATGACTAATTAATAAAGTACTAAAAACAGATCAATAAATCTGAGGCAAGTGAGACAGACAGCACTTCCATGGATAAACAGACCCAGGCTCTCTCATGTACAGCATGGGAGCAGACAGAGGGACTAACAGGTTGGCAGGGAGGTGACAAGATGGAAGGACACAGATCACTGTGAACCAAGCAGAGACCCCGGAAGGAGGCAGGGGCTGTGGAGGCAACGCCTGAGCTCACAGAGGTCAGCGAGCATTGCAGGGACCCAGTGAGGAAGCACTTGAGCTGGGAGCCATAAGCCGCCTACAGCTGCCAAGGGAGCGCATCCACTCACTGAGGGAACCCAACAGAGGTCAGCCTTACCTGCCTTTGCCCAGTACAGCAGAGGAAATAGGATGGGGTCCTCCAAGACCTGCCACCATCGCTGTTCCTAAGACAGTCTGCACCTCCACTCAAGATTGTGGGAGAGAAGTATTATAAAACAACTCACACACGGGACTCTGGAGTGTAGAAATAACCATCCAGATTAACATCTTTGATATACTGGCGCCAGATTAATTTTTAAGGAAAAAATTAAAATACAGATTTTTCAGTCATTTGTCCTTGGTACCTCTTCACTGTGGGCAGTGGGTGAGGAAGCAGAAAACCATGTAAACAGGTAAGGCCTGGAGCTGGCAAGATGGCTCAGTGGTTAAGATCACTGACTGCTCTTCTGAAGGTCCTGAGTTCGGATCCCAGCAACCACATGGTGGCTCACAACCACCCGTAATGAGATCTGACGCCCTCTTCTGGTGCATCTGAAGACAGCTACAGTGAATTATGCCTGAGCGAGTGGGCCGGAGCGAGCAGGGCCAGCAGAGGTCCTGAGTTCAATTCCTAGCAGCCACACACATGATGGCTCACGGCCATCTGTACAGCTACAGTGTACTCATACACATAAAAAAATGAGTAAAATAAATCTTTAAAAAACCTCAAAAAACAGGTAAGGCCTAACGTGCCTAAGGGGCACGGTCGGGAGTAGGTGCCCACTGTCTGTGCTCTAATCTCAATCATGTGACCCCTGTAAAGCAGAGAGGACCCTACTGGTGCAGCTCACACAAGGAGGACAGGGAATGTTCCAGAACACACCAAAGACAAGACCACTCTAACAGGAAGACATCATCCTGCCACCATTCAAAGAAACTAGAAGGGGTTTTAAAAATACAGAAGTACAATTTGTTACCCCCCTTACCAGTCTGTTATGTCCTGTAATCATGTTCCTGTGTCTCCCCTCTTGATGGAACTCTGCAGCTTTAGCTGTACCCAGCCTCCATCCCTCAAAAAGTCTCTGGGATCCTCTTCCCACCTGAGCTGCAATATGCTTCTCTGATAACTGTGGACAGACCACACGTCTTTGTCACGCAGTACATCAAAGACCAATGGCAGGGCTGCTAGAGGGTGAACACCACGAGCGGTGGGCTCCATGTCTGGGCGGTGTTGAGCCTTTCGGGAGAAGCTCGTCCACGTCTGAGTCTCGACATAGACCATGGAAAGTTCCTTCTAGTGGGTCTGGGGAAGATTGGATATTGGGTTTCCATCAGACTGAACAGGCTTCCCCTGCTCAAAGAAAGATGCAAGAGGAGCCCTAAAATCCATATTTGGTCAACATCTCAATGAGTTCCCACGAAGCAGCGCTTCCTGTTCTCTTCCTCTGGCCTCAAGCCAGAGGTCACCCAGAACTTGAGTGTTCCCAGCCCCTGAGGGGCATCACCCAAACAGGGCTGGAGAGGCCCCCTGGACCACTCCTGCACAGGCACAGGGCCAGTACTTTACACACAAGCCTCTCTACACTCTTAGTCCAGAAAAATCATGAACAATCATGAATAGCAGCCAACCTGAAAGTACATGCAGAGCCCCTGGAACATCCACTAGGTTTGTCTCTTCTTTGGGGGGGGGGGGGGGCGCGGGAGGAGTCCTGGCTCCAAGATGACCTCCACTTCGCTCCCAGGGCTGGGATCTGGAGGCAGACCTTGTGGACCACAAAGGGCAGCTGTCCAAGGACCGTGATGGGCTTGGTGCCACACAGGCCTCTGATAGACACACAGCAAACACACCTTGCCCTGACAACAGGGCGGGTAACTGTGTCTGTGTGCACTTGTGCACAGCGCCTGTGGTTATGTCATCTCCTGCTCTCAAAATAAGCAGCATCTCAAGGCATCTCTTAAAGAAGTCAGCTCACGCCAGGCGGTAGGTGGCACACGCCTTTAATCCCAGCACTTGGGAGGCAGAGGCAGGAGGATTTCTGAGTTCGAGGCCAGCCTGATCTACAGAGTGAGTTCCAGGACAGTCAGGGCTATACAGAGAAACCCTGTCTCAGAAAAAAAAAAAAGAAGTCAGTTCACCACAGGGTCTGCTCTCTCCCAAGCCCAGAGATACTTGGGCTTCAGTATGAAGAGACTGATGAGAGAGAGAGCCAGTTATCATCAGTTATGAATAGTAAAGGCAGGTCAAAGGTCAAAGACACTCAGTCAAGTAAAAGCCACTTAAGAACATTCTACTGGAGAACACTGGAATTGCCTGCACCCTGCTCATCATAAAAAAAGCACTGCCTGGAAGTCTACAACCCTCTCTGCATTCCTGGCTGGTTCTCCCCTCTCAGAGACAGTGAAAGTTCTGGGTCCTCTTCAAAGATGAGCAGGGAGATGTGCTGGCAAGCATGGCTGCTACGAGCTCAGTTCCCCACTGCACCGCCTCCATGCAACCTCAGTGAAGTGACACTAGCATGCCAAGGTCTGGCAATGCATCCAACGCTACAAGAAGGGTTGTTTCAGATCACTCTAAATCTGATCCTCAGTGTCCCTCCTCCCGCACCCCCACTCCACACAGACTCCTGTCCCAGGGGAACAACTCCTGGACCTGAGCCAGTATGAAAGTGCTGTGGCAAGGAGAGCACGGAACAGAGCACAGGGGAAGGCCACCCGTCCATCCCTCAGGGCCCACGCAGGGGAGACAAGGGGACAGAGCTTACACTTTGCTGGGGATGGCTGCACCTACATGGGCCATGCTGTCAGACTGGACCTGTGGCCATCAGAGTCTAAGCAGACCATACCCAAGGGAGCAACCCAGGGCAGTATGCACACTGTAGAAGCTGCAACAGGAAACACATAATGACATTCCAGGACACCATCCCTGCAGGGGGCGGGCAGCAAGTACACACAAGTGTCTCAGTGACCAGGAGCTCCAAGGAGGAAAAAACTAGAATGTTCTTGTCAGCTGGACCCTGAGCTCAGGCAGGCAAGGCCAGCCACAAAGGGCCAACAGGCACCAGTAAGAGGTGCAAGCCAAAGGTGTGAAGTGCGTGGCTCTGCTTCCAGGAAGCAGCCAACACTTCCCATGCAGGAACAGCTACCAGGGGAAGTGGGCACACGAGGTGGAGTGAGAGGAAGGGAGAGCTCCTCCATGGAGATGAAAAGGCTGTGAACCAGACTCTGCATGACTGGGTGAATACACTCAAATCACTCAACTGCTCTCTTTGGTAGATCTTTGGACATCCGTCCCATCTCCACAAAGCTTGCCCATGGGGTCACCATGTTTTAAGTAGGTGTGACTGGATTTTAAGGGCTTCTGTTCTTCTCCACTTGTGGGGACACTACTCCTCTTCCACTACCGGGGGGTGGTGGGGGGAGACACTGGCCTTCCTAAAAGGCTGTCTTCTCTCAACTTCAGTGGGAACAAGGGACGTTCTTTAGGTTTAAGGGGGAGTTTTGTTTAGTGGCTTTTAAGCTACTTTGTTTTAGTTATATATTTCTGTGGGACGAGGTCACATGTGGTTGTGAGCTGCCAGGAACGAAACTCAGGTCCTCTACAAGAGTGGCCCCACTGAGCCATCCTTCTAGCCCTCCCCTTCCCCCTACCACCCAAGGTCTAGTTGGCTTTTTTTTGGTTTTGAGACAGGATTTCTGTGTGTAGCCCTAGATGTCCTGGAACTCACGCTGTAGACCAGGCTGGCCTCAAACTCAGAAATCTGCCTGCCTCTGCCTCCCAAGTGCTGGGATTAAAGGCGTGTGCCACCACTGCCTGGCACTAGTTGGCTTTTTGTTTGTTTTGTTTTGTTTTATCTTCTGAGACAGGGTTTCTCTGTGTAGCCCTGGCTGTCCTGGAACTCACTCTGTAGTCCATGCTGGCCTCGAACTCAGAGATCCACCTGACTCTGCCTCTCAAGTGCTGGGATTAAAGGTGGGCCAGCACCGCCAAGCCCAATGATTAATTTTGACCGAGGCATTTTACTGAGTTCAGTGGGTGCCCAAGGAGATGCCTGAGTGGAGAGAGGAGTGGAGGCCAGTGGTGAGAGAGCAGGTGGAGGGGCAACAAGCTGCGCAAGCTGCCCAAGCTGCCCCAGGAGGGACAGTGGACACAGGAGCTAAAGCTCAACCGAAGACCAACCTGGTCCCAAAGCCCATGCCTCCATAGCCTGCCTTCCCTAGTCAGTCACCAGCTGCCCATCCAGCTAGAGAAGTTAGCAAAGGGCGGGGTGTGGGGTGGTGGTGGGGATTTAAATGATACACAGGAAGTCGATCTTGCCATTGTTAGTCACCTAATGGAAGCTTCGAATTTCAGCTGAAACAAGCAAACCAACTAACCAAATTATACCATGGCAACAGGACAAACATGTTACTGAGCTCAATTCCTGATGGATTTACAGGGGCAGCTCCTCCTGAGGACAGTGCTTAAATTTACAGGCCTCCAGTGGCTGTCTGCTCTGTGTCTGCTTTAGCTATGAATGGAAAACGCCCCAACACAGTACTGCTTAGGTCAGAGCAGTGTCCAGCCTGCGCCTATCCCCTCAGAGTCACATCCTGGGATGAACGCCCCCACCTCCACTCCCCAGTGTGTCCTCTGTCTCCCAGAGTCCAGGTCAGTGCCTGTGAAATCTTTTCCTTCTATACTGGGAGAGGGAGTTCTTCACTCTGGGGTGGCAGGATGCCCTCAGGTACAGTAAGTACAAATGCAGCATTCAGCAGCTTTCAGGAGGCCCAGGGCCCTGGCTCAGGATCCCTTCCTAGCCTTCTCATGTCTAGACTTGTGGCCAAGGTCCAAGGTGCTTAGTGAGGGGGGAATCCAACAAGCCTGCTCAAGGCCCAGAGCTCTCGGGGTAGGGTCCTTCTTCTCTGTAGCTCTGCATTGTGGAAACACAGGAAACAGAAATCCCAAACCCATCCTACCATACTCATCAGTACCGACTTTTCCTCTGGCTGTTTGCAAGGCTTGGGGGCATTTCTCTGCTACGAACATGGTTTCTAAACATAAAATCATTTAGATCAGAAAAGTATACTGATTGCCCACCTGATTTGGAAAATAATCAATCTGAAAACCATTAAACACTCACTGCCCAAGTTGTATCTTCCTGGACCCAGAACCAAAATAGAAATAGAAACTGTAGCCACAAATGATGTTGGCTTGCTCTGTGTTTACCTGACCCTGCGCAGCAGAAGCAGCAACAGCAGCAGCCGCAGCTACCACCACCAGCACTGAGCTTCTGGGGGCTCTAGTGGTAGTGTCAGGGGTTAACAGGGGATGACAGAAGGAGTGACCCAGAATGACAAGCATGCTGGGAGGGGGGTGGTTTTTCAAGTGACAATACAGCTCCAGGGGAATGGCACTTGGCCAAGATAACCAACTACCTTCTAAGACGGACACACGTGGATGGATGGAGGGCCTTACCACCGCATGTACCAACTGGCTGCAGTTTCCCTCTAGCCTTGGGTAAGGATGTAGGAAGTGGACAGGCTGCCCTGGGGGGCATCGCAGCATCCCACCTTGGCCCCAAGTGAGTCCTAAGAAAGCACTGCCTGGTTAATCACAGCCTCTACACACCACAACAGAGCCCCACTATTGCTAACTGAACCAGGTTCCCTGTCATTGCTGACTGAGGAAAGCTGACAGCACCTGCAGGCCTAGTGTCAGCAAATTGGGAGCTGTTTTAACCATGTATGTGAATGAGTTTCTCTGGGCCACATGCCTGTACTAAGCATGTTACTAATAGTATGCCCAGAGGACTGTGTCTCACAAACACTCACTCTCCCAAAACTCATGGACACAAAGCCTCATTTTGCTCAGCTCCATGCTGGGTGAGCAGGGAGAGGGTGCTAGAGGACAATGAGCTGGGATCAGAGCTGAGGCCAGGACTTGACCACCACCACCAGGAGAGACTTCGTTGACACTGGCCACAGGGGACGGTATTCTTTGGAGGCTACAGTGCCTGATTGTCTGTAGGTAACAAGAATGCTGGTTCTGTCACCCTAGAGCCCGGGCCTCCAGCCTTGTGGCCTCTGTCCTCCTGGCCTCAGAACAGAGATGGACTAGAGCCTAGAAGACTGCTACTGGTGGTGCCCTTGCCTGAGGCCAGGAGCAGGGGTCTATCCAATGCCTGTGAGGTATGGGTAGTGATGGAAAGCCAAGGACACAGGAGGAGGTAGAAGGACATGTTACCAATGTCCCCACATATAAAAATCTGCCCATGTGCCATTCAACACGCTACACAGACCTTCATGCCCTTAGTAAGGATGCAGCCCTGAAAGCAGCAAACCAGGCCAGGTGTGAGACGATAGCCCACACCAGGCATCCAGTTCCTTATCTCCTAAAGCCACACTCACCTGTCCTGAGTGGCCAGGCATGAGAACCAAGTATCTATCTCCCACAACGATTCCCTCCTCCTAGAGATGAATGAGCGAGAAAGCTCAGCAAACGTGTCCAAATTCAAAAGCAGAACATTGTGGGTACACGTGAGCTTTAAAAAAAAAACTGAAATTATATACCTTCCAATCGCACTGTGGGCTTATTTACAAAACACTGAATATATATCTAATGAAGACAAGGGCAGGGCTGAGTCAGTAATTACAAATACACACTGGCTGACAACACACAGTGACTGCAGAAAGCACAGTTCAGCTGCCGACAGCTCAGCAATTACCACAGAACCTCGAGGATCCAAAGCCGAGAGAGACCCCACCTTGGGGCCACACTGTACTAGGACTGGGGCAGAGCCTCAGCTTCGAGGGCTGCCACTATACAGGCTTGATGGCCACACCACAGGCCGCAAGCCAGGCTTAACAGACAGGAACTTAAGCAGGTTCCTTCAGCCTCCATCACTGGCCCTGAGGCAGCTCTGAGGAAAACGCCATCCTAGGGTTGGCATAAAAATCTATGAAGGATGGAAAAGGAACATAAATAATCCACACTTGGTGAAGGCTTGGAAGGGAAACTGCAGAGCACACCTGAGCGTAGACGGTGCTGCAGAGCGCAAAGACCTACAAGGTCACCCAAGACCCTGGCGAACACAACCAACCTCCACAGCATGATGGTGGCCAAGCATAGCCCAGGACCACCTCAGCCATGTGCTCATGCCTGAGCGACACCAGCAAAGTGTCCCCTGTCCTGGCTCAGCTCTGCAGAGGAGCCGTGTTCCTCTCCAGATCCAGCTCCCTGCATCCTGGTACCCATACTTCTTCCTTCAGGCAGCCTGTCACCAAGTTGGGTCTGACAGCCTATGCTCACACACAGCCTGGCACATGGGAGACCATGGAGATACAACTATGCTCTGAGTGTAGAAGCCACAGACTAGCTAAGCGCACACACACACCTACAATTCTCTCCCAAGCCTTCTGATGAGACAGATGTGGTGTTGACAGACAGAGGCGCCAGCGCTCAGGAAGGAAAGGTAGCCCCCCCTCCCCCCGAGCAGAGACTGCACTGAGCACCACCCACTGGATGCCAGGCTGCCAAGTAGACAGTGGTCTGCACGGAAGAGCCAAGGAATGCAAAGCACTCCTGTCAGTCCTTACGTTGCTAGTGGGGTAGCAGTAGTCAGGACATGTCACAGTTCATCTACATTTACTGCATCAGTAACTGTGGTGTGAGAACACTCAAACAACAGGCAATGCTGGTGACAGTCCACTCAACAGGGAAATGTCCATAGCGCCAGAAGTCCTGCATGGACACCATGGCTGTGGTGGGATAACTGGACTCTTTGGACTCTCTAAAAGATAAGCAGTTATATATCTCCCCCATAGGATCCCCACCTTTGAAACACTGAACCATGGGGTGTCTAAAAGGCAGCCCCCTGCCTGGATGCATGTCTCTGTGTTAACAGGGTCACAAACAACATGGCTTTGTTTCTCAGAGGACACTTGCTGCACATGTTTTGCTCCATCTGTCTCATATGCCGACAAACATCAGACTCGAGGCTCAGTGCACTGAAGTGGGAAGCCAGGAGGTAAAGGCCTGTGTGATGTTCCCTCCCACTCCCACAGAGCATCCTTATCACAGAGAAACTGAAGGAAAAATACAGTCCCAAGTCTCTGACTTCAGGCATGTTGCCAGGGTAACCACACCCATACATGTTGTAGCAATAGTTCAGACAATATCCCTTTCCCTTTGTGTGCTGTCCTGGGTTGGCGGGTGGGTGGGGAGCTGGTAAAAGAGGGTCCCACATATGCTGCCAACAGAGCCTCATGACAGCTGTGTTCTCCCTTTAAGGAGACAGAAGGTACTCGTCAGGGTAAAGAGATGGCTGTGCCTACCACTACCTTCCTAAGGATCTCATACTTCAGAAAGCTCCTCCAGTGAAGTCCACGCTCACGTCTGAGGTGTTGCCCTGGGGCCACAATGCTGTCAGAGAAGGGCTTTCAAAGCCTTGGTTCAGCTGAGGCAGGGCCATTTCATGCCTACTCATAAACACAGTAACCACTGCTCCTGAGCTATGAAGCTCAGCACCAAGAAAGGAAAGGTTACACTCAGCCCCCGTGCTCTCTCACTGGAATCCGGCAGCACCCAAGTGAGCTGGTCAGCTGCTCTGAAGCAAGTGTATGTTTCAGCCAGAATGAGAGGTCTTCACACTCTAAGACCATGATTCACCATGAAAATAGGACAAAATGTTTGTTTACCATGAAAGTATGGCTAAACATCTCTTCCTGTGTTGGAAGTTTACTTAAGAGCTGCCAGCACTTTCCTCTTCATTCTCGGGACTACTTCTTAATCTTGACTCAGGCACACAAGCACACTCTGAGGTATGCCAATCAAACAAGGAACAGGCCAAATGGCCTGCGTGGAGGGTGATGAAAGACGTGGAGCAAAAGACACCACCTAGTGAGCCTGCAGTTCTGGGCAGACAACCACAGACTGTGGTGAGGGCTTTCAAGCCCCAGAGAATCTGAGGTGCCCTGGTGCTCGCCCCACTCCCCCAGGAGCACTGTCCTGGAGTTGGTCTGGCTTCTGTGGCTCCATGGCTAGCTCTCTGACAGGTGGAGTTCAGGCCAGTGGGAGGAGCAGACAAGTCGGACACACCAGCAGGGCAGGAGACCTCTCCTGTCACACCTGCAGAGACCTCTTCTACTTAGTAGCTTCCTCCCTCAGGAAGCAGGAGACCATGGGGAGGCAAATGTGTCCATGGTTTCCACAGAAACCTTCTCTGCTGCTCACTTCTGCTCGGTCCCTGCTGATGGGGAAGGGGCATTTGGGCTGAGACTTGCTTAATGCAAAACCAGGCAAGGCAATGACAGACCTCTTCCTTCCTAGACACCAGCCCACCTAGGTCTTAGCTGATGGATTCCCCCCAGTTCAGATGAGGCTACCTGTCCAGGGCACCCACAAAACTTGGGGGGACTGTCCTCCTAGGAGGCCAAAGGCCCACACAGCCAGAACACATGTAATAGTGTGAGGAAGGGCTATGCCTCCACAGTAAGGCAATGTCAGACACACAGGGCACTCACTCCTCACTCCTGTCCTCCTCCATGGCCTATGGAGGACAGCCTACCTCACAGAGGTCAGGGAACAGATACCGCAGCCTCAGATGCACCCACCTCCCTCCCTCCCAGGTTAAAGAATATCCATCTGCATGATGACAATACCTTGCAACCAGAAACCAGCAGCTATTACACCGGAGGCAAGGCCCAGAGTGGACAAGGAACGCAGCTGATGATGCTCTTGTCCTAAATAGAGTGGAGATGGGAGAGGCTGGAGCCACTGGGTAGAGGAGGTCAGTCAGAGTACCGCAAGAACAAGTGGCTAAGCTGGGCCAACAGATGAGTCATCCCTGACCTGCCCCCTCACACAGGTGACAGGCCAACTCTTTAGCAAGCCACAGGATACAGCTGATCCAGTTAGGGCTGTCAGTGGTTGAGGATGGGGTCAGTGGAGGGTGGCACCCAGAGAGCCTAGCCCGTGCTAGGAGCTCTTTAGGGTACCAACACACTCTGCAACAACACAGCAAGAATCATCTGTGACGCCTTCCTGCTCTAGCCCTCAGGTCCTGGCCGTCCCCTGGCCGGGTACCCTGTGTCACGGGTAGCACCTGTGGGGCCAGCTTCTCACTTTCTCTGACCCTGCGGCTTTGTCAGGCTTCTGCACGTATCACCTGTGACCAGCCCCCACTCCCGCCCCCGCATAGACTCTGTGGCTTTTGCACAGATCAAGGCCACTGTGGCCTGCCTCATCTGAAGGACAAACAGAAGCTGGGAGTACAGATGGGTGGACACCAAGGGGAAGATCCAGGCTAGACAAGCACTGTATGCAAGCACTCCTGGGACCCTTGCCATAGGCAGCCTTCACCACAGACTGGTGGTTGCTCCCATCTCCCATGTGCCCCAGACAGACAGAAACAGGAAGCCAGGCTCCTTCTGGGTGAAGATTGCTTAAGGTTGGTGTTGGGATGAGCAGTGGCACACACCGCTGCCAGGCTGTTAGGCACATTCTGAGGACAGTAGCTCAATGTCACACCCTGGAAGGGTCTTCCTAGGCCTTGGTAACCCTCAGCAAGATCCAACAGCCACACCAGAGCTGGGAACCATATGCCTGCTACAGCAGTGTCCCTGGGAGCATGGTGTGCATGAAAACTGGCTGAACTGGACTTCTGTTTTACGTGTGACTTGGCGTGCCGGCTCAGGACAACTCTAGCACAGATGATTCTTAATACATAAGCTGTCCCCAACACCGTGAGATGCCAAATGTCCCAGTCTTGCCACTCAAATGCCAACTGCCCTGATTCCCAAGGCACCCTGAGCATCAGAGCTCCCGCACTAGGGCAGGGCTGCCCTGGCTCTGAGTATAACCCACAAGGAGGCAGTGAGCAGCCCTGCTGGGTGGTTCTGCTGACCAGTGTCCCCATCTCTTCTTCCAGGACCCCATAAGGAACAGGGGCAAGTGCGCTGAGAAAATGGCTGAGTCACTCTGGAGTCTCTCCCTGTGAGGCCTCCTCAGAAGCCTCCTCTCAGGGAAGAGGGTAAACAGCTATGCCGGTTGGAGATACACCTCAGCAGAGTTTGGAAGGCAGCGGAATCTATAAGGCTGTTTACACAGAAGCGAGCAAGCATGGATAATTGAAGGCTTCAGTCTTTGTGGGGATGCTAGGCACTCCTGTGTAAATGCAACTGGTTTACCCTATGGAAACATGGCTGAGAGAGGTTTTAAATAAAGCAGAAAATGTACCCACAATCCCAAACTCATCCTCAGAGCATCTTTCTCCTGCCATTTCTAATAAGGGAGCTTTCACCCTGGCAGCTCGCAGCCTGGGAATACTCCGCTTGCCACCTTGCCACAGGATTCCATCCGGCTCTGGTACTTGAATCAGAGTCTGCCTTTCACTATGGAGAAGGCAGGGCTGGAGGGGCCTAGGGATTTGAGACGCACCAGTATTTCAGCAGAAACAAGAATGTCCCCAGAACTTAGCTGCTGGTCCAACCAGAAGGACTTTCAGCCTTGATGGACCCCTGTTCCTGAAGGGAATGGCAGGCAGCCCTGTTTCTCCGCCTCCACCTTACAGCTGAGGGCGACCTCTGTCCTGAGTAAACAAGTTAAAGAGTCCCAAGATTTTTCTAAGATGTTTCGTTTTATTCTGTCAATACCTTTTGAGATTGCAGGTCTACCTGGGTCTGGTGATGGACACCTGTCACCTCAGGAGTCTCAAAGGCAGGAGGATGAAAACTTGGGCTGTGTGAGTTGAAGGTTAGCCTAGGCAACTTAATGAGACCTTGTCTCAAATTAGAAGGAAAAAAAAAAAGCAGGCTGGGAATGCAGCTAGGGTAGGGTATCTGCTTAGTGTATGCGAGCCCAGGTTCAATATCTCTACAACTGGGGGAGGGAGGAAGGACGGAGGGGAGAATTGCTTGCTACCAGTTTACAATGGACTAAACTGAAGGTTGCTTCCCCAAGAGGCTACCAGAGTGAGTGGTCCTCACTTCCTACCTTACCCAGAGCTATATGCTGCACACAGACCAGCCTTGCCCTCAGGAGCCCCCTGTCCCCATGACAGGGATGCTTGCTGCTCTGGAGGACCTAGCAGAGGCATCAGAGCAGGGACAGGGAAGTGAGAGCTCTCAAACAAATCTCTGGTCTCGATAACCTCAGGGAGAACCAGTCCAACCCTGGGAACAGGAAGAAAGCTGGTCCCAGGGAGGCTGCAGGTCACAGGGTCTGAGCTGCATTAACCTCTAGGAAGGCTCCTCCGTAAACTGTATCCTGCTGGAGCACAATGAATACATATGTGCTTGTTATAGCTCCATCTAGCTATTCCCTTGAACAGTTGAAGCTGGAGGTCGATGTTTCAATGATGGGGATGGTCAGCAAGGATACATGAATTAAGACAAGAATGACCATTATGGCTGTTTCTGGCTAGTGTGACATCCACAGGATGTCTGACAGCCCCTCCAACAGGCTTGGAGCCTCTGTGTCAACAGGGGTGGCTCTCCAGCCCCACGATCATTACACAGCAGCCTTGGGGAAGGTCCAACAGCTGCTGCCCGGAGGATAGCCTCTCAGAGCAGAGAACCCAATCTCAGACACCATACTTCAACCCGGGTGCTCACTTCTCAACTTCAGGGATGTGGGAAAACACCCCACAGAGGTCCAGCATCTGCACCAAAGAATCCAAACCATGCCAGGCAACAGGCCTGTCAGAGAGCATGTACTGGCTCATTGCATGCGGTATGATGCAGGGCCTTGGGAGGTCATGTACTTCAACACATGGACAAAGAGAAGACCCCTAGGAGAGGGGGCTGAGCATTCAGTGAGGAACCTGGACAGCAAGAGGAAGATGAGGACAAATGGACTGCCACATCAGCCAGGGTGGCACAGTCAAATGCGAAAAGGAAAGCCTCAGGCCTACACATGCACCCAGTGTTTGAGGGGATACATTACACTTTCTTGGCGAAGGGACAAGCTCCCGCACCTCCTCACTGGCAGAGCACAGATGCTAACACCATCTGGCGTCTTGTTTTGTTGGGGTACTGTCAGGGGATGCTGGACAGGGGGTCTCTCTCATTATGCAGCCTAGGCTATCTTCAAACCTACAATTCTTCTCAGTCTCTGGGAGCTCAGTTAGAGGCCTGTGCCTTGACTGCCTTGACTAGGCAGTCTAAGAACTGCCAGGACAGGCCAGCAAGATGGCTTAGTGGGTAAGGCAGTTGCAACCAAGCCTGACGACCTGAGTTGAATCTCTCAAATGGTAGATGGGAAGTTAACTCCTGCAAGTTGTTCTCTGACCTCCACAAGCACACACGTAAATAAATATATCAAATTTATATAAATAAATATAATCAAATAAAGAAATTACAGGGCTGGAAAGATGGCTCAGTAGTTAAGAGCACTGACTGCTCTTCCAGAGATCCTGAGTTCAATTCCCAGCAATGACATGGTGTCCCACAACCATCTGTAATGGGATCCAGTATCTTCTTCTGGTGTGTCTGAAGTTAGTGACAGTGTACTCACATATATAAAACAATAAATCTTTCAAAAATAATTACAACGTAGCAAATGAAGCTGCTGTCCCATGGTCCCTCTGATTCCACCCTCATCTGGTCCACAAAGCTCAGCCATCCTGTAGTCTGAGTGTGCCACACCATGCTGTTATATCTGTCTGTCTACAGCTGGGCTGGAATACGTCTAGACTCCTGTTCACCATGTGGCCTCACCTCTGTACACACTAGAGATGTTGTCAACAAGTATTACATTTATATCAACAGAAAAGAGATAACAGCTTATCTGCATTGATAAACACACAAGGCCATTCCTTTCAATTGATGTCCAATACTGCATAGCAGCAATGACTTATTTACACAACCCTAAGAGACCTATCCTTATTTTCTCTCCTTCCCCATTAGCAAACAGTGCTATGTAGAGAGGCTTCTAGGCTTCACTAGCTAACAGATGCAGGCTTATAACCTTAGGCACGGTGAGTGACATTCTGCACATGCCCATGCCTCTACAAAGGGCCAGAAGGCCTACCCCCTCATCTCCACCCCCCGCTGCTCCCCCTGCACTCATGTGACACTTGCCGACTTTACTCTCTGACTCTGACAGCAAGCCTCACTGTCTGGTCTCTTTCACTTACTGGCTTGTCTGACTAGCTCTTACTAATGTGAGCTTCCTACCATTCACTCACATTTTGTGCATATATGTTCACATGTGTACATGTTTGGATGCATATGGAGGTCCACTATATATATTTTTGAAACAGTCTCTCTGATTCTAGGGAGCTTGCCTATTCGGCTCTCCTGGTTGGCCAGCGTGCCTTGAGCCCGACTGAGTGTCTGCCTCCGCAGCACCGGGGATAGAGGCATACTCCAGCCAGGTTTGTTCTGTGGGTCTCTCAAGTCCTCTCTCTTGTGCAGCAGGCTCTTTCCCCGTGGAGCCATCTTCTTTCCTTGCTTTTTCTGTTTGGTTTCCCTTTCCTCATGGCGGGTAGATGGTTCCTTACAGTTTATCAGAAG
>JADRCD010141101.1:0-12348 GCA_019843815.1 Montemys delectorum | reverse complement strand
CACACACACACACACACACACACACACACACACACACACACACACTTTTATCCAGTCTGCTGTTTCTCACACACTGGTTTTCTTTAAAGCATGAGGAGTGAAACACTGCCTGAAATCAGACCTGCTTTGTTACTTTTGGCTCTACTATTCAACCCTTTGCAGAAAATCTTTGCCAATGTGTGTTTTATAGTTAACTTGCCACTATTATTAATTCACCTAAAGTCAGTAAAAATTAAAATGACCCTTTTCTCTTCCTTTTTGTTTTATAGAATCTCAATAAATACCTTGGAATAATTTAGATATCTGACATACTTTGCATACATCCCTAACTGTCTCACTCACCAGAATTGCAATTGCATCCTCTAGACTAAAATGTTTATGTATTTCAGCAAGTCAAGGTGTTCACTTTCTCTATAGGCTGTCTCTCATTTTGCCTTTGTTAATTGAGAACCATCAGCCATCTTGCTTCAAAAGCAACCAAGTGGAACAATGCCTCAATAACCTTTTTTTGGCTGATTCTGAATATTTCCATATTCATTGCTGGGCCTGCTTGAGGTGTACTGATTTTTAAGTCATGACAATCTATTCCAATCATTTTTCTTGCTGCAAGGCATTTAAACTTTATTAATATGCAAAGCTACTGCATTGTACGAAGAGAAATAGACTTCTGTTTTATCTGTATCTCTACATTTGTTTTTAATAATATTGCCTTGGTTTATATGCATTACATATGATATTAATTGTACCGTGTGCACTAGAAAACTTTTTCTATTTTATCCTGTGAGATAATTTGATTAATTTATTTATATTTGGCTTAAAATTTTTAAGATTTTTATTTATGTGTATGTCTGCATGAGAGCATTCAAATGTGTAGCTACTTGAAGCAGCAAAAAGGGGTCATGGGATATCCTAGAAGCAGAATTCTTGGCTCTCCTGTGCCACTGGCCATGGTTGCTGTGCATTGAACTGTGGTGCTTTGCAAAAACAGCAAGTGCTCTTAACAGCTAAGACATCTCTCCAGCCCTAGTGGGACTTTTATGCATGTTTAGCTTTTGCATGAAGTTTATTGAGAACAAACGTCCCAATTTAAAATACATTTTAGAAATACATATATAAACACCTAAGTGAAAAACACACTGTGAAAAAAGCAACTATTCAGGGGTTTCGTTGGCTTATCTTTTAAGCTAAAGAGACATTCCTTCAACAAAACATATTGGGTTCTGTAGAGTGTTCTGCTTCACCATTCTCCCCATCTGGGGTCTTCTTCATCATCACTATCCCCTTAGAGACTTTTTTCATCCTCTCTACTGAGTCCTCTGCAGCAGATAAGAATACCTAAGCAGGCTCTCCTGTCCTCTTCACCTGCCCAAATGCAATGGAACTTCCTCAGTAGATGTTTCTCAACTCCTATCAGAAGAATATCTCTTTCCCTCTGGGAATTACATAGCACTTTCTGCTTACTTCTTTAAAACTCATCATGTAGAAAGTGGTGGTTTGAGATCTACCTGGGCAGTGAGATTTCCAAAAGCTCTGCTCTCATGGTGCAGAATGGCTTGAATCTCGTTGAATCACAAAATGTAGACTCTCGTGGAGATTTATGTGCTTTAGTTATAGCATTTTTAGTAGCCTTCATGGAGTTCTTGCTGCCCATTCTCTTACCACCAGTGACTACCAAACCTGAACATCTGATGATGATAACAATCGGAGTCAGCACTGAATCTTCCTGTTCTTGTGCACTTTAGGGGTAAGAGCTAGAAGTGGGGTGAGTGGGTAGGTGGCACTCAGGCTGCTTGAGTTGGAGATTATATATAAGAGGTTTCAAGGGAAAAATAGAAACAGAACCACGGAGATCACTATAGAAAACTGCCATATAAAGATTTGCCTACAGAAGATCAGAGGATGAGAGGTGAGGAGGACACAACATCTGTCCCAACACCAGGAGAAACTAGGACCAGCGGGACCCAGGCACACAGGAACTCCACCAGCCAAGTGGCTCAGGTTCCTTCCAGTCTGTCTGGGCTGATGCCCTCAACAGAACTTGGGTGCAAATTTTGCAGCCAGTCCGACAACAACCAGAGGAAGCTCCACTCCCGGGAGCTCTAATGGGCCCAGGATCACAGGATCCCAGAATCACATGATCACAGAGACAGCTTTACTCTGAGGAGCTCTGACACAACCAGGATCACAAGAAGGACAGGCTCCAGTCAGATTTAGCCAGGGTAGGTAGCACTAGAGATAACCAGATTGGGGGGGGGGGGCAAGCATAAGAACATAAGCAACAGAAATCAAGGTTACTTGGCATCATCAGAACCCAATTCTCCCACCATAGCAAGTCCTGGACACACCATCACACAAGAAAAGCAAGATTCAGATCTAAAATCACTTCTCATGATGATGATACAGGACTTTAAGAAGAACATAACTCCCTCAAAGAAATACAGGAGAACACAGGTAAATAGCTAGAAGCCCTTAAAGAGGAAACACAAAAATCCCTTTAAAAACTACAGGAAAACACAATCAAACAGGTGAAGGAAATAAATAAAACCATCCAGGATCTAAAAATGGAAATAAAAACAATTAAGAAATCACAAAGGAGACAACCCTGGAGATAGAAAAACCTAGGAAAGAAATCAGGAATCATAGACACAATCAGGAGTCATAGATGCAACCATCACCAACAGAATACAAGAGATAGAAGAGAGAATCTCAGGGGCAGAAGACACCATAGAAAACATTGACACAAGAGTCAAAGAAAAAGCAAAAAGCAAAAAGATCCTAACCCAAAACATCCAAGGAAATCTAGTACACAATGAGAAGACCAAACCTAAGGATTATAGGTATAGAAGAGAGTGAAGACTCACAACTTAAAGGGCCAATAAATATCTTCAACAAAATTATAGAAGAAAACTTCCCTAACCTAAAGAAAGAAATGTCCATGAACATACAAGAAGCTTACAGAACTCCAAATAGACTGGACCAGAAAAGAAATTCCTCTCACCACATAATAATCAAAACACCAAATGCATTAAACAAAGAAAGAATTTTAAAAGCAGTAAGGGAAAAGGGTCAAGTAACCTATAAAGGCAGGCCTATCAGAATTACACCAGACTTCTCACCAGAGACTATGAAAGCTAGAAGATCCTGGGCAGATGTCATACAGACCCTACAAGAACACAAATGCCAGCCCAGGCTACTGTACCCAGCAAAACTCTCAATTGCCATAGATGGAGAAAACAAGGTATTCCATGACAAAACAAAATTTACATAGTATCTTTCCACAAATCCAGCCCTACAAAGGATAATAGATGGAAAACACCAACATAATGAGCAAAACTACACTCTAGAAAAAGCAAGAAAGTAATCTTTCAACAAACCCACACAAACCTAATTCCACCTCTTACAACAAAAACAACAGGAAGTGACAATTATTTTTTCTTAATATCTTAATATGAAAATTAATATTGCCAATGTATCCTAATCAACTAAAATCCAAAAATATGAGGAATTAGAAATTTGTTCACTGTCATTCAGTGGTCCCTCTAATTTGGTAATTGGAGAAATAGGTCCAATATTGTACAATCCATATACACTTTCTGCTTTTCTGTATGTGACAGTGTCTTGCTGTGTACCACATAATGGTGTTGAAATCAGGCTTCTCCTATCTCAGCCTCTCTATTGGTAGGATTGTTTATTTAATGTTTTTACACAGAACAGCTTATATATTTCGAATGTATTTATTTATATAGCCAAAAGAAATGTAGACAATTAACTTGGGAGGTGGCTTGTAAGAGAACAACAAAGAATGAGACTGAATGCTTTGCTTAACATTTGTAACTATTGTATCAATTTTGAAGAAGAGGACTTTATAAGTTATTCTTTCTCTGAGATGAATGCTTTTCCAAATTATCACGGCCAATGAACCAGATTCTTACCCTCACCTAATGTCTGTGCCACCCTCCAAGCAGAACCATTGATCATTCAAAGAGTTGGTGAATGACTTTATGGATAGACCACCTTAATACATACACCATTCCTTAAATGAATGTAACCTGTTCTCTGTGGGCTGAGAATAAAGACATTCACTCAAGTCAAATAGCTATGACCATAGCAGGAAATCTGTATCCAAAAATCGTGCCTACATTCCTTGGTGCAGCAGAACTGTCAACTCTCAGCTTAGCTACGATGGAGGTAAAATCCTTTGGAGATGTGAAGGTCATTGAAGTACGGCCTTATTACAATGAAATCCAATGTCTAAAATTTGTTCTTATTATGGGCTTGTACCACAGTAAGAGCCAAGATTTTAAGCTCTACTAAAAACAAAACAAACAAACAAAAAGACGTTATCTATTTATGTTCATTTAAGAAAATACTAGTAGTGATGTATTCTTTTAAAATATACATTTAATATGTTTGGAGTTATTTAAAATTTATATTGAGAAAAATATATGTACTTTTAGTATTGCTGTAGACAAGCATCTACATAAGACTGTTCAATCGATTGTTGTTTTGTATCAAACAATTTTTATAATGCTCATTTTTATTATAATATTTTATAAATTTTAAAGAATATGACAAATTAAAAAAATGAAAGGTATTGCAGGTATAGAAGGGAAGTCTCTGAGAGGAATTGGGGGGTACAAAGAGAAGCAAGAATGTGATATAATTCTATTTACTTAAAATACGTTTTTAAATGTTAACAAATTCAGATAAATTGAAATCGTGTATCTTTTCTCATCATAATGCAATAAAACTTAAATGAATAAAAACAAAGATTTGCCTACAATTTCCAATTTGGGACAGTGAAAGGAGTAATGTACCTTTCCCAAATCTGGCCCCAGCCAGGCCTCAGGCTTTAAGGTAAATTTTCCATTGGAAGTAGGTAAGGCAGGATTTTGTGATAAGGGAATGCAAGAGAGACCTCCAGTGGCCAAGTGTGAATGTGATCTCTAGTCCTAAAGCCTAAATGTCATAGAGCTTCCAAGTTAATGATACCAAGGACAGTAGAGGAGTTAGAAGACAAGCACTTAATTAACCCCCACAGGAAAGACATTCTCATGAGTTATTTACATACAGTATCAGCTAGGCCTTTGTGTCGTTGTTGCTAAATGTCTGCAGAATGAAATTTTAAGCAGGGCAGAGTTGTTCTGCCTCAAAGTCCCAGAGGATTCTGTCCATCTTTGGTAGGGCCTGTATGGTGGAAAACAGTTCACATCATGGAAGCCAGAAGACTGTGCAAAGGGACTGACTGAGTTGGCTTTCTTCCTTTTCTTTTTTTCTTCAGCCTAGGTCGGCATCCTATGAGATGTTGTCATCTGCATTCAGTGTGATTTCCCCCACCTTTCATTATCTTTTCTGGAATTTCTCTGATGGAAGCACCTAGAAGTGTCCTTTACTAATCTCCTATATAGTTCAAAATCAAATCAAACTGACCATTAAAATTAACTGTAAAACATACTTGAACTCATTTAGTCTCAACAGCTCAGTGACTAATGTATCATCCATACATCACATGTGAACAAACAGACAGGGAGAGCTAAAGACTGACCTCCATTACCCAAGTAAGAAGCTAAACTGAGATTTGAACCCAGGTAATGTGGGGTGAGAAGTCACAGCACCACAGTTTATCACAAAAACAGCAAAGGAGAAGATTCTTCAGCAAAGTTAAATCTGAAACACTAGGAAACCAGATGCTCAGTATCTGCTTTCGCTTATTTTTATTTATTAAATTTATTTTTAAATGTTATATACATATACTGTATTTACATCATCTCCCCCAACTCATCCCACACCTTCACTCCCTCTCAACTTCATAGCCTCCTTTTCTTTAATTGTCATTGTTTTACACACATACATGCACACATACACACATACATATACACACATCCACGCACACATAAATTCAACCCGCTAAGTCAGCTTAGTATTTGCTTGTATGCATTTTGAGGAGGTGGGCATCCTAGGATTGAATAAGCAGTTAAGGAACTCATCCTGAGGAAAACTGATTCTCCCTCTCTTGGCAGTCGTCAATTGCTTATCATGAAGCAACTTCCCCTAAGAGATTTTCCCAATCCCTTTTGACATGTCAGCTGATGGCATAGTGTCTGCTTTCTTAAATAAAGTGGAGATCAGTGGGTGAACCTGTGCTTCAAGAGGGAATTTCAGAGACAAACTCCGAGGTCCTCAAGGCAAAGATGAAGAAATCTAAGTAAGGCTAAGAGAGAGAGAAGGAGACAAAGCATTTCCATCTCCTAGACACAGAAAAACAGAACCATAGTCATAATTTTAGTAAAATGTCAGTGTTAAGGAAATGAGAAAGATAATTATGCTGCAGCTAAATGTGTTGGGATTTTAACAAAAGTTCAAAGTAATCTTCCACATTTCCACATTTAAGAAGATGAAAGTAATCTGGGTGCCTTGGAGATTTTATTTTCGTATTTTTAACCCACTTGTGGCACAGAAAAAAGAAAAGGTCTCAGAGAATTTCTTCACGGCCAAGATTAACCTCAGGGTTTTCATGAGTGGAATTTTCATGCAGTCGTTTAAGGAATGGAAGTAGAGAGGGAAAATATTTTAAGAGAAACAGAAGAAAAGGAAGTAGAATTAATGATGTATCATTTCTTGGTGGAAACTTCTGTTCACTGGGAGAAAATTCCTTGTACCTATTAGCATTAAGCCAGAGCCACTGAAAAATACTTCCCCTGTATTGAAAGAAGCCAGATGTCATCCTGAGCCTAGCAGCAACAACAGACATGGGGTAATGTTAAAAAGCTAATGATCAAATTAGGAATAGCAGCCTTCTGAGTGCTATAGTACATGAATCCTCCCAAAGGTCAGCTGCCTTAGATTCAGGGCCAGGATTTCTCTATACCTTTCTTCTGTGGAGTTTGCCCAGGGTTCACCACTATAACAAGCTGTATTTGAAAATCTGACTTGACTCCTGGTGGAAGGGGAGTCTTGTTCCTTCTTTCCAGCCACCTCCAATAAATTTCAACTTTTATATGTAGTGAAAACATCAAAGCTTACTCGATCCTCATCTGGGTGTTCCCATTACACATACTCCCAAACTGATTTCAAGTCATGTGCTCAGAATGAAACCTTAGAACCAATACTATTCTGTCATCTTTATTTCATTACTACCTGCCCAGGGACAAATCTAACTGACGTGATCTAGAACACACATGACGTCATTCATTTCTTCCACCACACTGCACTCAAACCACACTACTTTCCCATCCAGTCTAGATATATTGGGAGGTGGGGGTTCGAGACAGGGTCTCACTATGTAGTCCCAGCTGTCCTGCAACTCTCTTATAGACCAGGTTAGCCTCAAACTCACAGATATCTTCTTGCCTGTGCCTCCTGAGTACTGGGATTAAAAGTGTGCCCCACCACCTTCTGGCTCCTATCCTTACTCTTGATTGTTAATGTGAATATTTGGAGAGATACGTAAAAATTTGATGAAGCACACTCCTGGGTGTGTAGGCACAGTGATTTCTAATATGGGTCAGCATGAGTGCCAGCGACTTCTGGCTCTCAGTCGGGAAAGACAAGCAATGCCATCAAGTAGACCGGGACTCTGGGTGGAACAACAGGAACAAAAATAGTGAAAACCCACAGGTTTACAGACTCCCCAGTTTTTGAGAGGGGATTTGTTTATCTTTAAACACTACAACCAAAAGTAAGTGTTGGGGGGTGATGGGTTATTTCCTCTTACAACTTCCAGGTCCTAGTATATCACTAAGGGAAGTCAGGGCAGGAGCTAGGCAGAGGTCATGGAAGGATGTTGCTAACTGACTTGTCCACCCCGGCCCCCATAGCTTGTTCAGCCTGATTTTTTTTTTATACAAGCCTCCCCATCTGCCCATGGGTGGCACTGACCACAGTTGGCTGGGTCACATCCAATATTAAACAAGAAAATGCCCCTAGATACTTGCCTACAGGGCCCTCTAATTAAAGTGTTTCCTCAACTGAGGTGGTTCTGTGATCCCAGATGAACCTAGCTGTGTCAAGTTGATAGAAAATTACACAGCACAGGGATATTAAATAGTTTTGTTTTATTTGTTAATTAATTAGTTAATTAATTAATTTTGCTGTTTCTGCGGCTGCTGCTTCCATAGCCTGTGGCCATTTATCTCCAGTTCTCTCAGCTTTTAAATTCCAATTTATAATAATAGAGATTTCAAACCTTTCACATTGGGTCATAATTGCTTCTTTCGATTCTCTGGTCCTTAGGCTCCCAGATTCTTGAGCTGAGCAGCTACTGTTTTCCTTAGATCTTTAGCCTGAAGATGGCCACTACAGTGATCCCCAGGCCCTAAGCATATAGGTGAAAGCACTAACTATAAATACACACTATCAGCTTGACCCTAACAAGCTTCCAACTGGTTCCCCGCCTTCAATACTCCCCTGGTTTCTATATTACTCTATTATTCAAAGCAGGGAGGTTATTTTACCACAAATAGGGATACCACTGGCGACCCCAGGTACTTTTGCTCTTCTGTGGAGGTCAGAGGTTTGGGGTTTCAGGCCACTTAAAGGAGAAATATTCCATTTGGAAAATGACAGAAATAGAAGTATTATGAAGGGGATGTTTGTGTGTCCACTGGTGACATTGTTATGAAGATGCAGGGTAAGGATCACTCAATTCAATTCCTTTATCTCTGTACCCAGGGTATTCCGATCAGTTCTTAGTCATTCTCTATCTATCTATCTATCTATCTATCTATCTATCTATCTATCTATCAATTTATCTATCTATCTATCTATCTATCTATCTAGAATCAAGAAACATTAACACTTGCATGTGTTACTGGACTAAAAGTCTTCAGGTGAATTTGAAGATCCCCATTTTTAGTTTGGGGGTAGTGACAGAGATCAACCTGAGGAACATGTAGGCCAGGTTAAGACTGTCACTGACTAATACCTGAAGTCTAATGTCTTTCCCCCCACCTTTTTATTTATTCTTCATTCATATAATCCATCTGGACCAGAGCCTCCCCTTCCTCAACTCCTCCCAGTTTTCCCACACATACACATCCCCTCATCCCCACATCCACTGCTTATTTAATCACTGCCCCATCTCATTTTTTCTACTTCAAACCCAGATGCACCATGTGCTTACATGGTTACTATGCACAGATACCAGGACATCAGGCCACACAGCCCATAACACTCCATCCCAACCCATCACTCCATCACACCCCATCCCAACCCATCACACTCAATACCACCCCAAACCACCCTGTACCACCCCATACCACTCCATCGTACCCCATCCCACCCCATTACACCCCCATCCCATATCATCCCACCCCATTATTTAAGTATAATAAAATACATACTTTATCATTTCAAGTAATACTAAATAAAAATAAACTCAACACTTTTTTTAAACAAAACTAAGTTTATTTGAAATAATTTTCAAAGACAAAGGGAAAAGGAATGAACTTGCTGGAAGGGCAATATGAGGGTCCAGCCTGGTAACCTGGAGAAGACTTAAGGGTCATGGAGAAAGCTCCAGCTCAGTTCTTTTTGTTGATGTCATCCAGAGTAAGTTTTCCAAAGAGATACTCAGCCATGCCGATTTCTGGAGCTCCCACCTGGCAAATGCATCAGGTAGCTGCTCATCTCCTTGAGGACTTCAACTTGCTCGCACAGAAAGAGGTTCTGCATGAAGCTACACAGATGGGCATCACTTTTGCTGGTGACTAGCTGGTGCAGGGCCACAAGGCTTTGGTTGAGGGTCAACTCCAGCTGGAAGGCACGCTCCATGGCTGGGAGACCATCGATCTACAATCACAGTCTGGCTTGTAGATTGTGCGAAGAGAGATGCAACCTCCATGCTGGTTTTGCAATGCCAGAAACATCTCCTCATTTGTAATACACTCATGCAACTTGTTCAGAAAGAAGCTTGCCAAGTTCTCCAGGGCCACATCTTCACAGAAGAAAGAAGCCGCCCATGGACAGGTAGACGTAGGAGGTAGAGAGCTGCAGCTGGATATTGCGGTTGATAGCAACCTCGCAGTCAATGTGGTAGTTCTGTCGCACTTGACAAGGTAGAAAGACCATGGGTGGTGGCATAAACACCAGTGAATAGGCAGCCCTGACATTTAAGAAGTAGGGTGGGCAGCATTGGAGTTGGTGACTTGCAGAAAACCCATGGTGGACAATAGAGCGACCCCACTAGCTTGAGCTCCTGGCTGAACTTGTAGCAGAAGCACACAAAGTGTATAACAGAGCTCTTCTTGATGACTTCAGTGTGTATGCAAATGACAACCTTGAGTAAAATCATCCAGGCAGCCAAAGGAATCACTGCTCTATCTGGCCTCCTTGCATTGGCAGTATTCAGGGACCTTCTTGATTTCTTGCATTACATGTTTGTTTGCCAAAATGAGTTGCATTTGTGTATCCACACTACCCCTTCCTACCTTATTAATATAACTTTTCTGTACCTTGGGGGTCAGAGTACTCTTCCAGCTGGGAGAAGGACCACTTTGTCCCTTTGGAGCAGTTCTAGAGTTGCTTAAAACTGTGCTATACTTTGGCATTTCTTCTGATTCACAATCATTTGTTATGGTTTCTGGAGATTAAAGAGCCTCCTACCACAGCAATTTCTTACCCTCACCACACAGGGATGGGAAACCAATACATTAGGGTGGGAAACTACATAAGAATGGAAAAGGTCAATGCAAAGATGAGGAGGACAGAGTCTTGTATTTGGAGAATTAGAGACACTTACTAATCTCATGTCCAATTCAGGGATCTTGGATATTGTTTGATTTCTGTTCTGATAATTTCTTAAGTATACTAAGCTTTCTACTCAGGTCTTTTCATTCTCTAAATTAATCAATTTAAGAACATACTCTATTTCTGTTTTTAAAACACTCTCAGCATTTTCTGCTTTTCTACCTTCTCAAGTTTGTGTGTGTGTGGTAGGGAATTTTTTATATGACTAGTGTGCCTCAGGTGTCCTTTTAAAAATCTCTTGCAAATACAGATAATTATTTCTTGCAGAATTTACATAGTATTGGTCACATGTCTCTTTTGTTCAAGCAACCATTAGACTGTTATTTGTTTAATCAGGGAGAAAAGAATATGAAAAAGAAGTGACAGAATTGGTCACCATCATGGGAGATATACATAAGGAATATTTAGAAACATTGTTTTATTTTTGAGTATTTTAGGTATGAATAGTGTTTTATACCATATTTCCTCTTCCTCTCTCCATTTCAACTCCTCCCATGACCCCTTAACTTTACCTTCTCTAATTCATGACCTCTTATTCTTCAATTATTATTGCTACACAAACTCACACTCACACAGATACACACACACATAAATACAACCTGCAAAGTCCTATTCATGCTGCCCATGTGTGTATGTGTTCAGGGCTGATCACATGAGATTGAATAACCAATTAGGGTCATAAATGGAATGAACTGGTCTCTCTCTCTCTCTCTCTCTCTCTCTCTCTCTCTCTCTCTCTCTCTCTCTCTCTCTCTCTCCCTCTCATTCTCTCTCTCTCTAGCTCTTGCTCTCTCTCCCCAGTCATGTATTGTGTATAGCACTTCATCTATGTGTGTGACCTTGTGAGACTTTCCCCTTCCACACCACATGTCAACTGATGTTGTCATAGTTTAGGTCTTGTTTAGGCAACCATATTATTGAAATTTCAAGGACACAGTTTTCTGTCATATATAGAATATACTATATTGTAGTAGATGTTCTGGTCTAACACTTTTTAGAATCACATGTTTTTCAAATGTGGACAACCCTATTGTGGAACCTTATTTTGAGTGCTATATAAGCATAAATTTAAGCAGATTCTAATCCTAGATGGAATTAATTAAGTCAGAAATCATAAAAAGTTATCTTAGCTGGGCATGGAGGCTCACAACTATATTCCTAGGACTCGGGAAGACTAAGACACTTGCACTAGTGTAAGTTTAAGGACAGCCTTGGATGCTTGATGAGTTCAGGCCAGCTTACACTATAGTGTGAAACCCTGTCTATAAGGAATACCAAATAATTACATACAGAAAAATAAATAAATGGGACAATGAACTGAGTTCATAGTTCTGAAAAAGGACAATTTCAAATGGTCAATAAACACTTTAAAGGGGATTCTACATGTTTAGCAGCTAGGGAAGTACTAATTAAAAGTTCTTTATACAATGTTGTAAGGGATCTTCAAAACAAATAAATAGCTTTTCTGGAGCAATTCTGTCCTGCCCAGGTGATTGACAAGCCCGTTTGGATTGACTCTCTCTGGGAAGAGACTTTTTTTCCTTATCTTAAACTCTTCTGTTCTATAGTAATCTTAAAAACAGTAAGGCTACTGGAGTCAGG
>JADRCD010141100.1:0-25160 GCA_019843815.1 Montemys delectorum | reverse complement strand
AAAAAAAAAAAAGTATCAACTTTTATCATTTTGGTACAACAGTGAAATTATCGTCCCTTTTTATTCTTATATGTTTTACGTGTTGAATTGTCTTGATTTTTTATCTTTGCAACTCTTTTTTCTTTACTTCTTTGTTTCTTCCATTTTCTATTCCTTTCCTTCCTTCCTCCCTCCCTCCCTCCCTCCCTCCTTCCTTCCTTCCTCCTTCTCTCTCTCCCTCTCTCCCTCCCTCCCTCCCTCCCTCCCTCCCTCCCTCCCTCCCTCCTTCCTTCCTTCCTTCCTTCCTTCCTTCCTTCCTTCCTTCCTTCCTTCTTTCCTTCCTTTTTCTTGTTTGCTTTCCATTGTCTTATGGCTGCCCATGAATTCATAAGCATGAACCACTCCACCAAGCTGAACCTTATAATTCTTGAATATACATCTATACAGTGATTTCTTTATACTTGGATAAAGTTGTTTATGATACAACAGAATATCAGTGTTACCAGTCAGATATGTAATGAGGAAAAAGAAAGTATATGTCAAGTTTAGGTCATTATAAGCCATTCTGTATGCACAAATGACTAAATTCTTTCTAGAAATATTCTTCCTGTCAATTCAACTGAGAGACGTGGTGTTCTTCTCTTTTCTTTCTTTCTTTTTTTTTTGATATTTATTTATTTATTTATTGCCTATTTTCTTTCTCTAGTAAGGGAAAAACTTCCCCAATTATATTCTTTTTTTTAATTAGATATTTTCTTTATTTACATGTAAATTTCTTATTTCCCAGATTCCCCTCCAAAAAACAAACAAGCAAACAAACAAACAAACACAACAAGAACAAACCTCTGTTGCCTCCCCCGTCCCCATGCCTGCCACCCCACCCTCTCCCACTTATTGGCCCTGGCATTCCCCTACACTGGGGCACAGAACCTTCACAAGACTTAGGTCTTCTCCTTCTGTTAATGATCGAATTTGCAATCCTCTACTATACACATGCTGCCAAAACATTCAGTCCCACCATGTATAGTCCTTGGTTGGTGGTTGGGTCCCTAGGAGCTCTGAGGGTACTAGTTAGTTCATATTGTTGTTTGTCCTAAGGGGCTGCAAACCCTTCAGCTCCACAGATCCTTACTCTAACTCCTTCATTGGGGACCATGTACTCAGTTCAATGAATGGCTGTGAGCATCTACATCTGTATTAGTCAGGTATTGTCAGAGTCTCTCAGGAGATAGCTATATTTAGGCTGGCTTCTCCTTCCTTCAGTCTCTGCTCCATAGTTAATCTCTGCCACTCCTTCTGTGGGTATTTGGTTCCCACTTTTAAGAAGGAATTAAATGTCCACCGTTTGGTCTTCCTTCTTCTTAAGTTTCTTGTGGTTTGTGGGTTGTTCTTGTATTCCAAACTTCTGGGCTAATAACCACTTATCAGAGAATGCATACCATGTATGTTCTTTTATGATTGGTTTACTTCACTCAGGATGATACTCTCCAGATCCATCCATTTCCCTAAGAATTTCATAAATTCATTGTTTTTAATAGCTGAGTAGTACTCCATTATGTAGATGTACCACAGTTTCTTTATCCATTCCTCTGTTGAGGGACATCTGAGTTGTTTCTAGTTTCTGGCTATTGTAAATAAGGCTGCTATGAACATGGTGGAGCATGTGTCCTTATTACATGTTGGAGCATCTTCTGGGTATATGCCCAGGAGTGGTATAGCTGGGTCCTCTGGTAGAACTATGTCCAACCGCCACACTGATTTCCAGAGTGGTTGTACCAGTTTGCAATCCTACCAGCAATGAAGTAGAGTTCCTCTTTCTCCACAACCTCTCTAGCATCTGCTGTCACCTGAGTCTTTTATCCTAGCCAATGTGACTGGTGTGAAGTGGAATCTCAGAGTTGTTTTGATTTGCATGACAAAGGAGCTAAAACCATACAGTGGAAAAAAGACAGCATTTTCAACAGATGGTGCTTGCTCAACTGGTGGTTAACATGTAGAAAAATGCAAATCAATCCATTCCTTTCTCCTTGTACAAAGCTCAAGTCCAAGTGGATCAGGGACCTCCACATCAAACCAGATACATTGAAACTAATAGAAAATAAAGTGGGGAAGAACCTTGAGCAAATAAGCACAAGGGAAATTTTCCTGAAGAGAACCCCAATAACTACTGCTCTAAGATCAAGAATTGACAAATGGGACCTCATAAAGTTGCAAAGTTTCTGTAAGGCAAAAGACACTGTCAATAGGACCAAACGGCAACCAACAAATTGGGAAAAGATCTTTACCAACCCTATATCTGATAGAGGGCTAATATCCAATATATACAAAGAACTCAAGAAGTCAGTCTCCAGAGAACCAAATAACCCTATTAAAAAATGAGATATAGAGCTAAACAAAGAATTCTCTACTGATGAACACCAAATGGCTGAGAAGAACCTAAAGAGAGATGTGTTTTTTAATAGCATTTTAACTTTTCAGTTGTTTTGGTTTATGAAGGTTGAAATTGTAAGTGGTGCATATGATTTGTACTCAAACTGATTTTAGTGACTACAAGAGTTTTTAGTTTCCTTTTTTCAGATTTATTCAAGATTAAATTCCAAATAAACATTTTTTAATAGAATATATTGCTATAGACTTGTTATCTATTACTTTCAGTCAGCCATATGAAGCTAGGGACGTTTCTACCCTAGTCTAGGTAAGAAAGAACACCTTGGTGTCATGGTTTCCCAGTACTGTAGCTATAGGAGCAATATTCTCTAGCAGGCAAGGAAGACAATGACTCTTGTAGCATCTTGCCAAGCTTTCATATTTTGATGTAAAACTCCAAAATACCATCACCCTTATAAACACATATATCAAGTAAACTATAGATAGTGTTGCCTTCCAGAAATCCATTCTATGTCCTAATGCTTGGGAACTTGATATTTTGTCTCAATGAGTTTTGAATCAGCTCTAATGATGTCATTATTTAGATGTTTGATATATTCTTTAGTCAATTTTTGGTTACTTATTGAGAAATCAATTGACTTCATCAATTTCATCTCTGTTGTCCTCAAATGTGCTGTCATAGGATAGGTCTGTAACTCAGGGAAATTTACTTGCCCATCATCTGCAAGACTCTAGGTTCAACTCCCAGCACTCCAGCCCTGTTATAAAGGTATTCTGCATTTTCACACAGAATCCTCTAAATTCCCACATTCTTTAGTTGTCTCTCTTTTCTCTTACACTATTTTTTCTGTCTTAGTTTTCTTGACTGTGGGTGCTTGTGTGTTTCTTTAACATAGTTTCCTTTACTTTTCCTGTACTCCAAGTATATAGAGTTAACTTGTGTTTTCTTTTTCTTTTTCTTATGTAAAAAATTATGTATTTTTTAAATAAATTCTTACTTAAGAGATTTGATTCCTTTGCTGTCCATCCAGGTCATCTGAAAATTGCCTTTTCTCAAAGGTCATACAGTAGCGCTTTTCAGCCCTTTCTTTTTAATCTGTCCTTGTATTTTCTTCATTATGCCTTCCTGCTCAGGTGCAACTATATTGCATGCCATAAAAAAATAGAGATTTTCTTTTTATATGCAGCTAGATAAAGTCTTCTGCTTTCATATGTTATGCAGAGTTAGAGGTCAAAAGGGATGCATTTAAGAGATCTCAGCCCCCTTGCTTCTCTGCCAGGTTAATATCTTCAGAGAAACTTCTATCACTGTTTGTAAATTAGTCTGTTTATGAATTTGATGAGAAGGAATCAACATGAATCCTTCTGTAGTTTATGCAACTCACAATGATATTTATCTTAGTTGGAAAAACTCTCACCTTTTTTTTTTTTTACCTACACACATACGCACACACAAAAGGAAGAAAAGAAAAGAAAAGAAAAGAAAAAAAGAAAGAAGGGAGGGAGGAAGAAAGAAAAAAGAAAGAAAGAAAGAAAGAAAGAAAGAAAGAAAGAAAGAAAGAAAGGAAGGAAGAAAGGAGGGAGGGAGGGAGGGAGGGAAGGAAGGAAGGAAGAAGACCTTTTCAAAAAGCTCCAACCACCCACAGTGCTTAATGAGGACACATGAATGAGGAAGTGTGTAATGACAGAAGCTATTTTAAATACTGATGTAGATCTCATAATAATTGTAAGTACAATCATATTTTCTTTCTCTTGCTGAATATATATATATATATATATATATATATATATATATATATACTAAAATGTGAATTTTGTGTATATTACCCAATTTTTTTCTCAGTGTTTTAGAAAGTTTATGATATAACTGAATTTAATTTGCCTGTGCATTTTTTAATACAGTCTTCTTCTGCACACTAGCTGGATCTCCCTGTGTAGCCTAGTCTGGCCTCAGATGCATGAAAACCCCTGCCCCATCCTCCTAAATATATAATTTGATTTTAGGTTGAAAATTACCAAACTAAGTTGGCCATTATAAATTGGATGAAGGAAACAACCCCAGTGACAGAGCCAGAGATTTGGGACTTGCCAGGCTTTCAGAGTTTAGCCTGGTTTCTCTGACACAAGATCTAGTTGCATTTCCTAAAACTGGAAGAGGTTTCCACCATTATTTGAACATTAAAGTGAAAGTCAGAGTTTGAGTTCTGAAGTGTTGCACTGAGCATCAATGAGTCTCTGCTTCCTTATGACTTGTCTCCTGTTTACCTTTCCACTGGAAGTACTGGCTTGTGTGTCCCTCAACCTCTATGAGCAAGATGCCTTTTATTACACTGTACAGCTGTGACCATCTTTGTTGTGTCCTTCTGTTAGTTACTGTGTAGCTGAAGTTCACTATGTCACAGACTTGGCATGTCTACCACTGCCTGCGCTCTGCTCCTCTCTCAGCTCACATTTTATTTACTTTTGACCTCCAAGGGTCTAACCAACTGATCAATGCACTTAAAAGAACAGTGAAAGTGCCAGTACATTTAGGTGGCTATCAATAGGAATACAAATCAGTGTATCTACAGTTCCTGTCCTGTCTTGATTCAGTTTTACTATGCAATGATAACTTTCTTAGTTTTTTTTTTTTTTTGTAGTTTTATCATTCTTCTCTATTGAACATAATTTGTTTCATACAATACACTCTGATTATGTTTTTTCCTTCCCCAACTCTTCCCAGATCTCCACATCCCATTATTTGATGGGAGAGGATCATGGATCTCAAGGATGTTCTTGATGGCTCTTTCATTTTTCCCTTGCATTGTGCACATCGGCATAGCAGAAGACAGAATCTATCTGGTTGCTCAAAAGCGTCCTTCTAAGAGTTGTTTCCCAACCAAAGGGCATGGAATTGATGGGTGCTCTATGCCACACTGTCAACCCTCATATTCCAAACATCACAGAGTGTTCAAGTGTGAAGAAGCAGTTTGCTCTCTATGGTGTTTCAAACCACATCTGGCCCAATTTCTTCCTCTGAACTGTGTTTGAGGAAACACAGTTACAAGATGACTGTTCTTGCAAGTTTATGCCAATGAACTATGTCTACAGTATTTCTTGCTAGTTCTGTGCATCTATGGCCTTGTATGCCCTTTCCTTTGTCCCATCTGAGGTCATAGTTAGCATTCTCAACATTTTGCTGGTTGTAACCATCATCTGGTATCTATTATATCTGATGAGCAGTTTGCCATCAGCTCAAATGCCTTTTCCTTTGCAGATTATCAGTCCTGCCTGCCTGGCAGCTTCTAAGATTTTTTTTCTTTTCTAGAATCTGCAGTTGACATAAGCCTTGTCTATTTTTTTTATTCAAACATTTCTATTTGTCCTACTTCATAATTTCAGTCACTTTGATCTCAGAACATTAAGAAAATTGTTTTTCTTCTAATGTTTCTTCCATGCAGTGTGCTCATTGTCCTGCAACTCGAGCGCCTTGAAGGGATTGTGTACCCCCATATACCCAGGGCTTCCTGAGCTCCCCATCACTAGCAAAACTATCCCCTTTCACACTATGTTATGGAAAAGTTCTTTTTTTTTTTTTTTTTTTAGCAAAATCAGTCCCTCCTCAACTCTGTTCAGTAGTGCTAATGTTGCCATATCTCTTGAAACATTGCTTTGATTAGTATAAGTCTCCGTGCCAGCATTCTAATTTGTTTCCAATCTTCTCAGTCCCTCTTCATAATGCCCATTGTTCATCTACTATCTCTCTCCTTTTCATTTCCTTTTTTCTTTTCTTTTCTTTTCTTTTCTTCTCTTCTCTTCTCTTTTCTTTTCTTTTGTTTTCTTCTCTTCTCTTCTTTTTTCTTTATAGAGCATGGTCTTTATCAGTACGTGGGCATTGAGGATATTCATATTAAACCTTAGCTAAGATGGCTCATCAGACTGTTTCTCCATGAGAAGACTTATGTTCCTTCTGCTTATTTTTGTGCCTGACTTTCGTGACTTTAGATTTAATTATCTACTTAGTAAACAGGTTATGAACAAGGCTTAGAGTGCAATTTGTGTGTCTGGAAGGTGAGGAAAATAGACAGTGAAAAGTGGCTGTGGAGAAAGGGTGTGTCACTATGTAGGTTACCCTGATATGGGGCTGGGAGTTAGTTCACTAGGGGAACACTGGGACATGGTGTAGAACAGACTGGTCAGAAAGATCCCACCTGAAGGTCCAGTAAGATCTATGAACTAATTTCCTTTGGTCAGTTTGACACTATACCCAAAGGGTAGTGATTCTTCATTACCCTTAGTAGGGTAGGTAACCAAGCCAGCTTAGTCAGTCAACAGGCTCTCCAGGAAGTGAGTGAAGATTGAAAAGAAAAAGAAATTAGACTACATCATAGTATTTGACTCCAGCCATTTCTAAAGCTGAAGTGCCTTTATTGTTTCCTAGTCTGATTTTATACCATTCTAAGTACATGCAATGAATAGGATCAGTTCTAGGTCAGGAACAAACAAAGCATAAACAAAAATAGTCAAGGGACAAACAAGACAATAAACAAAGTCTCATGGTATTCAGAGACTGATCAAGATGATCAAGATCTTGAGCCTACTTCCTTGTCCTAACTCAATGTCAAATTTTTGCCTGAGTTTCTTGTTGTAGCCCAAATTACTGCCAAATTCCTAGAAGTTGCCCTCAAAGCTCTCCACAGGCAGACTAATAGGTTTGGTACATTTTGCTCACCACAGGGGGGAAAAAGGCAAAAAAAAAAAAAAAAAGTGGGAGCTAGAAGTAGACCAGGCTGAAGTGGTGAGAGCAATAAAGATATCTGAGCTTACATTAGCTGTGTTTATGTTTGAGGATTTGGTTTGTGGAAAGAATTTTACTTGGCTCTCTCCCTTCAGGCATCCTTTATACCTTTTCTCCTTCTACATGTGTGGACCTGTGCATGCTTCTGTATGTGTATGCGTGTTGTTGATGCATGTCAAGATGTGTTACAGTGCACAGGTGTGAGTGTGTACTTGCACATAGAGACTTAGATTTAATATCTGGACTCCCTTCTTGGATTACTGTCCACTTTATTGATCAAGACGGGGTCTCTCACTTGAACCCAGAGTTTGCCAATACAGCTAATCAGGATACCCAGTTTGCTTCAGGGATCCCCTGTTCCAGCCTTCAGAATGCTGCTATTTCAGGATGGCCATCATGACCTCTAGGAATTTATGTCAGTTCTGGGAATCTGAATTCTGATACTCAAACCTGTGTGGCAGTAAACAGTGAGAAGTTTCCCCAACCTACCTTACAAATTTTATCACATCATTTTCTTACATGATTAATGTTGGCTGGTCTCCTCCATTGCTATTTTCATCCTTCTACCCCAGCAACCTCTTTCCACTTTTATATCACATGTGTCCCTCCCCTTTCCAACCTTTTCCCTTAGATCCTTCTTTCCTTCCAATGAGCATCTTTCTCATTTGCTGACTTCTACCCACACTTACTTCCATATCAATATTCATACAAAAAATTAAGATTTAGAATCTGTGTATCAGAGTGGTCATGGAGTGTTGATTTTTCTGAGACTGAGTTATTTTATTTAATATCATTTTTAGTTTCATCTAGTTTTGTGAAATTTTCAAATTTATTGATGACTGGGAGAATTTGGTTATATATCAGCACCACAGTTTCAGACTGGCAAAACCTTGCTGTTGTGAAAAAAAAAAACAATAAATCTTGATGTGCAAGAATCTCTTCAATTGGATGTAGAGTCCTTTGGGTGTATGCCCGGGGGGGGGGGGTAGCTGGATCATTTAACCAGTCTATGTTTAGTTTGTGTAGAAGCATCTTCACTGATTTTTATGTTCTCACCAGTAATGAGAAAAGCTTCCTCTTTCCCACCTCTCCATCAGTCTTTGTTGTGATTTGCTTTCATGATGATAGTCATTCTGACTGGGGTGAGTTGGACTCTCAGAAAAATGTATTTCCTTACTCACTGAAGAAAATATTTTTGGCCACTTCTTGTTTGTTTTAGTGTACATTTACCCTGGATGAAGATTCTGAGTCCAAAACCAAAAGCAGTGACCTTTCTTGACAGTACCAGGGATGGTATTGATCCAGTCTGCATACTGCTAGACCACCTCCTTGTTATAAGACCGCATCTGCCTTCTCCCTCCCAGCCTACTGTTTGCTTCAAGATCTAGCCCCAGGCATTGTTCAGCAACTCTTTCTAATCCTATTTCAAAACCTGCAAAGTCTTGGCTGTCCCAGTCCTGTTCACTAGGCAGAGTGTTTTCTATCTTATCATTTGCTGTCCAGCTTGGAAAATTGACCATGCAGCATTCTCTCAAACCTGCTCCTAGCTTCGAGGTGCAGTTGCTTTCAACACTTTATATTTATTTTGATTTTCATTTTAAAGTAAGATTTGCTTGACTACTTAGTCTTGTTGGACATCTTGTCTTATACTTTTACATTCTATATGTCAGTAATATGTGTTTGTTGAAAGTTTATTACCATAAGGTAACAAATGTAGTCATACAATTTAAATCTTTAAACTGTTTATTTTCTTTCTTTTCTTTTGAGACAGGGTTTTCTGTATAGCTCTGGCTGTCCTAGAACTCACTCTGTAGACCAGGCTGGGCTCAAACTCAGAAATCTGCCTGCCTCTGCCTCCCAATTGCTGAGATTAAAGGTGTGTGCCACCACCACCTGGCCTAAAACTGTTTATTTTCAAATGCTGATGTAAATAAGTGGGAAATTGTCATAGCACAACAGATTTGGAGACTTTCTTGTATGTATCTTTTCTGATTAGTTTTACTGTATGTGACTTTGAGAGTATCACCTTTTCTCATCTTGCTGCAAACAAAAGGTTACATAGAGATGATCAGTGTGAATTTGAACATTTTAGCTTAGAGAAAGCTGCAACCCTAACCTCCCTGTAGTTTAAATACATCACGCCTCAAATTAATGAGAGAATGTGACACTAACTAGTGACTCAAGCATTCTAAAGTCAAAAACCAAAACAAACAAAAATCTCAAATGACTTTTGTGAGATATATATATATATATAAAATATATATATATATATATTATATATATATATAAATTTAAAATAATTCCCAAAGAGTAAATGACATCAAGAAAATGTTGAAAAATAAAATACCTAAGGTGGATAATAAAGAGTTGTAGATAATTATGAGGTATTACATTAATTTCTACAAGGCTACCAGCAGCATTACTAACAACTAAAGTGTGCCCCCCTTAAAATAATGCCGTCCTTTAAACCTTGTTCACTGACTTTATCTCTTCTCTAGACTCTTTCAGGCTCAAGCAACTGATGGCCTCACATAAAAGAAAAGCCCTTCAGATACCACCTCTCCCATTCTTAAACATTTTCCCATTTCACTTTATATGTTTTAGTGTCTTGCCTGCATTTATGTCTGTGAATTCTATGCATGCAGTGCACACAGAGGACCAAGAGCGTGTTGGACCCTGTGGGGAGAGATTCATGAGTTGCTATGTCGGTGATGGGAATTAAACCAAGGTCCTCTGTAAGAGTAGACATTACTGTGGACCCTTTAGCCGTATCTCAAACCCCCAGATATCTCTTTCTTAAATTCACGGAACCAGTACAAAGAAAGACTACACAAATTTATAATAATTGAGCATAATGACTATGAGAACAACTGACCAAAAGATGCCAGGCTACAGCAATTCATGGTAAAAATCTCTCACCATCTTCATTTTTAAATGATTAGAATTTTTTTTTTTTTTAAAAAAGATGTTTTTAAACACAATCAGCCATAACCTCAGTATCCGGACACACCATAGGAGAAAATAAGTCCTGACTCATGTAGCACTAAGCAATTCTGCCTTCTGTTTCACATTATACACTGCACAGGACCAAACTCTGTATTGTAAAATGAATTAAGCACTAGTAGAAAGAAAATACTTTGAAAGTGATTGTCGCAGAATCCTGAAACCATGCTTGCTCTTGCTCAAGTCCAAAATGGAACAAGTTTGACTGAATATCCACGATGTGCCATTCATTAGTGTCTCACATTTACTTATTTATTTAAGCATCAGTTTGGCCTGGGGCCAACACCATCATTGTACTTTTTCTTCTCTCATATATTACATCCATACAGCAGCTTCCCACCCCCCCCCTCCTCCCAGTTCCTCCCTGCTACCTTCCCTCTCCTTCAGGCCCACTTCTTTTCCTTCAAAGAGTAGGCCTCTCAAGGTCATCAACTGAAAAAGACATGACAAGGTACAATAAGACTAGGCACATCATTTTATCTTATCTGTATAGAAACTGAGAGTGAGCAAACCCAAGAGTAGCTGAGGTAGGACAGAAACCACACATGTCTCTTGCTGGCTGGCTATTGTCTGTACCATTGTACAGTATCATGGTCTCTGTAGCATGCTATGAAACTGCAAAGGATATCTGCATAGCCTTCAGCACAGAATGACGTGGGATGGATCCTTGGGTTTTTAATCATATAATTATTATTACTATGATCCCACATAACCTCCGATTGCATTAGCATAAACCTCTTATTGTCTTTATAGAACTTATCTCATAAAGAAAGTATCTGGTTTCTAATTTTAGTGGCTACACTATGAATCAAAAGAATGCAAATTAATTATGTTTTCAGAGGGATTGTCCCTACAGAAAATCAAAACTCCTTCAGGATTTTTTGAAACACCTTTCTAAGTTGTGCCCAGTATCCTGATCAGAATTTTGATGCAGAACTTGACTTTGTACACATTAAGTTTATTTAGGCTTGGGAAAGTAAGGATAGAGGGGCCATTCAGTTATTTGAGAGAATAAACTTCCAGGGAATCTCAATGGTGTAGACTCATATCCACTTAAAACCTCTTCAAGTTTTCTAGTATACAGACAGCAAGGAGGAGAAGGGGTATGGTGGTTTGAGTAAAAATGCCATCATGGGCCCATAGAGAGTGGTTTTCTTAGGAAGCATGGCCTTGTTGGAGAATGTATGTCACTGGGGGTGGGTTTTGAGGTTTCAGAAGCTTAAGCCAGACCTATTGTCATCCTCTCTTCCTGCTGCCTGTGGATCAATGGCCTAGAACTCTCACCTCTGACTCCAGCACCAAGTCTGCCTGCATGCCAGCATGCTTCCTGCAATAAGGATGAACTAAATCACTGAAACTTAAGCCAACCCCAATTACATGTTTTCCTTTGTAGGAATTGCTGTGGTCATGGTATCTCTATATATAAATAGAAACCTTAACTCAGGCAGTGGAATATTCTGGAACTGGAGTTTCTCTGACTCAAGTGCTTGGAAAAGAGCTTGGTGAAGTGAGAGGCAATGGCCTCTGTTAGAGTATTCTGCCTTGTGCTCTATCATGCTATATTCCATGCCTTGGAGTATTTCATTCCTTTAACTCTGAGTGTTTTTTATAGATTATTCTTTTTGTTTCACAAAGACCAGAGCCACTACCTGCATAGTAGATCCAATGGAACAGCTGTGTTTTAATGAAATTTACCAAGCTTTTTGTGCACCAGTGGGCAGCCTTCACTACTACTCAAAGGGACTCCAGAGCCATCTGATGTTCTTCCCATGTAATTAATCTCTAATGTTCGATTTTGTACAATAGGTAATAATGCTTCCTAGATAGAAATGAGAGTTTCAGCCAAAAGCCATATTAAAGATGAAGAGAGAGAAGCTTCTGAAACAATTGGTTTTCAAGAGAGCAACTAAGGGTGAACTTTATTAAAGGGAAAAGAAATAATGGAAATATCTTGCATTAAGTAAAATATCTTGATATCTTCCATTTTTCAGATTGTTTTATTTTACCCCAGACAAATGTCTTGGGGTTTGTTTTTACAATGTATATCGTCTGTTATGTTACACTTGTAGCCTCATAGATTTAATAGGGGTAAGGAAAAGATTTGCTGCCCTGAGAAATTGAAATAAAAGGGAGAAGGATAAAGAGAGTCACAGTGAGTACTGTGATTAATTCTGCAATAGAATTTCAATCTATTTCCCTACAAATATTTGGGACATTAACTCCAGTCAATGATTTTTAATTTCAAACTAATGGACGCATTAAAACTGACACAAGTCATATAGAAATCAGTTTGTAGCTTTCACTATGCTCCACATTGTACCAGATCACATGAGTCTCAGGCTCCCCAGAACAGAAGGAGAGAACATTTTATTTCTAAGAAAACAATGGTTTGCAAAACTTAACTTGTCCACAGTCAACTCGATAGTTAACATAAGCAATGGCTTCCAGTTGGTCATCATATGCGTCTCCACTAGGTTCCCCCATCCTATTTTCATGTTAGCTGTTTACAAAGCTTTGTACTTATCCCAGTATAAACCTCATATGATAGTGAAATCATGATGGTGAAGGAAAGATTGGTATGGTGTTCTCTAAAATTTCTCAGCTATAACTAAGCAGTTTGTAGTACAAAAGTTTTATCTCCCCATGGCATTCATTTTTCCTGTGCTTATCCTTCTCCTGGATTTTACCCACTGTAAAACAGAATCTCTCTCCAACAGGACTCTCCCCATTCTGTGTCAGTATCCCCATCCACTTGGCATGCTTTGTTATAAACATCAGCATCATCACCAACTCTTCCTCTCACTCATATATAACTGACAAGTTCAAGTTAAATGACTCTAGTCCTAACAGCACCATTCTGCTTATCTCTGTTCTCTTTGTTCACAGTTGGGTCCTTATCCTTTTCTGAAACACATCTATTAAACACAAATTGCATTCTTTCTTAGCAGCCTTCTTGGGACCAGAATTTCTGTTGTGTATCTTTGGATCAATTATTCTTCCCCAGTCAAAACTCTTTGTGGACTCCCTTCTGTTGTCTTGGTCACACATGACTTTTTTGCTAACTCAGCACTTTTCTCTTTTAGTCTACTTTGTGCACATCAAACCCACATTCCTTAATGAGTTATGTGTGTCTAATCCTCTGTGCTCTTGTTAGTGGACAACACAACGCAGACCAGATCTGCTCATCACAGGCCCATTCAGTCATACTTATAGT
Source organism: Montemys delectorum (assembly GCA_019843815.1). Lineage (NCBI taxonomy): Eukaryota > Metazoa > Chordata > Mammalia > Rodentia > Muridae > Montemys > Montemys delectorum. Next base: position 11,799 of record JADRCD010141100.1, on the reverse strand, counting down.
CCCAATTTAGATCTCAGTTGAAATGTTTTGCCTGTTTCCCATGTTAATTCAAAGACTGCTTATGAATTTCTCTCTGTTTGCACATTAGACATTCATCCAAGCTTGGTTTGCATGCTATGTCCTCATAAATCATTTGGTACTGTTATTCTGGGAGCAAAGTTATTTGGGTTTCATGGAAAAGGTTAGGTCCTCTCAGGATAGTCCTAAGTATATTCAAATATAAGTCAAATGATTTAACTGGAAGAAAGACTTTTGTAGTTGAAATCATGAAATAGTTCAACTTCTTTCCTTACTTTTGGATAACATTTTTCTCCATATTATTTTTAAATCTGTAATTTTTAATTAAATTTAATTAAACAACTTTCCCCTTTCCTGCCCTTCCTATAAGCCCCCCATGCTCATTCCCTCCAACTACTCCTTTATTCCTCCTCCCACATTGTCTAAACCAGAGAGAGAAAAAGAGAGAGAGAGAGAGAGAGAGAGAGAGAGAGAGAAGGAAAGATAGAGACAGAGACAGAGACAGAAACAGAGAGAGAGACAGAGACAAAGACAGAGAGGGATTTGGCATTTTTAAAAGGTGAGAGGATGACTAATCTAATAATATTCAGCATTGATTTAACTTTCCAGCACATCCTAGTTACTGAGTCTTGATTACTGTGGTCACTTTAGTGAATATGAGCTGAGAGGCAAACTCAGCTAACCAGTATATAATCTAGGTAGTGTGGTGGACATTTGTAATTATGCCTGATTTTCACCGTTAGTATGATCAATGTGTGCATGTGCATGTGGTGTGCATGTGTGTGTGTGTATGTGTGTGTGTGTGTATGTGTGATATGCACATTGTATATATGCTGGCACATATGTCACAAAATTTATGTGATGGTCAGAGAACAACTTTGTGGAGTCAGTCATCTTCTTCAAACTTTATTTTCAATCCAGGGGTTGAACTAAGGTCATTAGTTTTACACAGTGAGAGCCTTCATCCACTCCACCTCACCAGCTTATTTCTCACTATTTTAAAGACAAGAAAGTTTGTGGTTTGTGTTTGTGTGTGTGTGTGTATGTGTGTGTGTGTGTGTGTGTTTTATGTTTTCCTAGAAGTTTGTCAGCATGTCTTAAGATTTTTATCTAACTTTAATTCTAAATATATAAATATTCACATTAAAACTTAAAGCATAGTTGCACTGTGCAAGAGACAAAAAGTCTATGATAAAACTCTTAACTCTAAACAAGTTAGCTAAGGAAGGTTCTATTTGACTTTGAAATCCTGGTTTTAGTCCCTCATGTTAGGGAAGTCAAGCAAGGAGGTCACATGCCTGATCACTTCATATCCATATTCAGGAGCAGAGAAGAAGAGTGCACCCATGAAACCTTTTTGTTTCATGATAATTTTCACCTGACTTATATGATTCTAGAACTTCTGCCTAGGGAATGATGCTTCTCACAGTGGGTTGTCTCTTCCTACATCAACTAACAATTAAGATGGCTCTCCATGGACATAACCATAGGCCAATCTGATCTAGATATTTTCTCATTGATATTTTCTTCCTATTTGATTTTAGGTTGTAGTAAGTTAACATTTTAAACAAATCATCATAGTGTGCCCCATTGGTACCATGATACCATTATCCCCAAGGTCTCTTATGAATCCACAATCTCAAAATACAGTCCATCAATACTTTAAAAGTGCAAACACTCTTTAAAAGTGAGCTCTTCTTTTTTTAAAGACAGAACCTTCTTATTCCAAAAGGGAAGAACCAAGGGAAAGGAAATAACAAATGACATTTTAGCAAAATCAAAATCTAGTGGTGTAGATTTAAATTCCATACCTCATTTTCCAATGTCTGAGTTTTTTTTTTTTTTAATCTTCTAGGATCCAGAGGACTTGGGCAACCTCACATCTTCAGCTCTAGCATCTATTGTGTATACTATTCCTCTCTTAGGCTGGCTCCATTTCTCACTCACAGCTTTTATTGGCAGATGGCCCATTGTTCTGACATCTCTGACACCATTAGTCTCCATTATAACTGACGCTTCATTTTTACGAGTGATGAGCCTCCCGGAGCCTCTCTTAGAGGCTCTATGCAGGGAGTCTGATACTGACAGAAGATGTCCAGCCTCAGCTACTTTGATCCTCTTAATGTTGAATTTTCCTACCTTCAAAACTAGTATCATGTGAAGAACACTTACTCATTGTCCAGGTCTGCTGGAAACTTGAGATGTAGCCTGGACCCCTTGGCAGCTTGTGTGTGCTGGTCCTGAGGAAACATGGTCTTCTATTGTCCCAGTAAGGAAGAGGGTTTTACCTCAATGATGCTGATCTGGTAATAATCTCAGCTACTTCTTCTTTTTATTAGATATTTTCTTTATTTACATTTCAAATGATATCCCCTTTCCCAGTTTCCCCACCAAAAAAAACCCTTATTCTGCCCCCCCTTCCTCCTGATCACAAACCCACCCTCTCCTGCTTCCTAACCCTAGCATTCCCCTACACTGGGGCATAGAGCCTTCATTGGACCAAGGGCCTCTCCTCCCATTGATGACTGACTAGGCCATCCTCTGCTACATATGCAGCTAGAGCCATGAGTCCTACCATGTGTACTCTTTGGTTGGTAGTTTAGTCCCTGGGAGCTCTGAGGGTACTAGTTAGTTCATATTGTTTTTCCTCCTATGGGACTACAAAACCTTTCAGCTCCTTGGGTCCTTTCTCTAGCTCTTTCATTGGGGACCTTGTGCTCAGTCCAATAGATGGCTGTGAGCCTCTACTTCTGTATTAGTCAGGCACTGTCAGAGCCTCTCAGGAGACAGCTATATTAGGCTTCTGTCAGCCAGCACTTGCTGGCATCCACAATAGTGTCTGGGTTTGGTGATTGTATATGGGAAGGATCCCCATGTGAGGTAGTCTCTAGATTGTCCTTTCTTCAGTCTCTGCTCCATACTTTGTCTCTGCAACTCCTTCCATGGGTATTTTGTTCCCCCTTCTAAGAAGGATTGAAGTATCCACACTTTGGTCTTCCTTTTTCTGGAGTTTCTTGTGGCTTGTGGCTTGTATTTTGGGTATTCCTAGCTTCTGCACTAATATCCACTTATCAGTGAGTGCATACCATGTGTGTTCTTTTGTGATTGGGTTATCTCACTCAGGATGATATTCTCCAGATCCATCCATTTCCCTAAGAATTTCATAAATTCATTGTCTTTAATAGCTGAGTAGCATTCCATTGTGGAAATGTACCACATTTTCTATATCTATTCCTTTGTTGAGGGACATCTGGGTTCTTTTTCCAGCTTCTGGCTATTATAAATAAGGCTGCTATGAACATAGTGGAACATGGGTCCTTATTACAATCACAGCTACTTCTTCTGCTACAGTATGATAAGAACATAAGAACATACACTTCCCCAGCCAATATTTTACATGAATGGCTCCTTACTCTAGCCCCTGGTAGTCATTGACCTGAAACCTCACAAGCTCATTGCCCACCATCCTCTTAGCATTTGTGTCTTCCAAGCTCCCACAAGAATGTCCCATCTAGCATGGATCACTCAATGGATCTCCATTGCAAAGTTCCAGGATAGGCATAGATACAAACATACAAAGGGATGAAGTGAGGGCCTGATCTCTCTACCTTGCCACTTATTTGTGCATGTACAAAAACCAAAAGGTAATAAATACCTGCATTTCTTCATACTTCTAGTGATATCAGTTATAGGAGTAAAGTATCTCTGCACACCAACTAAGTAGAACCACTCCGTTAGTCATCTATTAGTAATTGAATTGGTGTAATAGAGTGAAAAATGGGAAAGAAAAAAGAAAATAAACTACTGAAATATACCACACATGAATGAACCCCCAAACATGAAGTTCATGAAAAGATGGTTTCAAAATCTGTGTGCTTTATCTTTCTGTTTTATTCTGATTGTCTAGATAAGGAAAATCTTATAGAAATAGAAAGTATGTAATTGGTTAGTGTATTCAAGTTTCGTAATGAGGAGGTCAGATGGGTACAAGATACAATTCACATGCTGGAGCCTAGAAAAGGCATCAGGATACAAAACTAAAAACTATAATTTGTAATCTCTAGTGAATTGAAGGAATTCTTAGGAAGTGTTCTGATTTAGGGGTTGGAAATTATATAGTGTTCCTGAAGAAGATGAATAATGCACACAGCATTATACACATGGGATACAGGCTTGTATTGTAATGGGGCATGGAATCTTTGGGGCTGATAAGTATGTTCTAGGCTTGGGCAAGGGTCACAGCTTCACAATCCTACAAACTTGAAAAATTACACGTTAGCCATATGACAATTTAAAGACGATTTCAAACAGGCATTGGAAACAGGAAACTGAACACATCATCTCAGGTGTTATCAGCATGTGGAATGGGAGTCATTTTGTCCTTTTACTGTGACTCCTGTTCAAGGGAGCAAGCGCTAGGGAGGATGGCTATCATTAGTCTGAGACTCTTGTGTCTAACATTCACAGTCCATGGCCACCACATACTGGCAGTTATAAGCTATCATTGATTAAAGCTACTGGACACAAATACAATTTTTAAAAGCATACACAAACACATAGTCAAAATGAGACACATCATTTATTATAAATCCTGATTATTGTATCCTAAACCAGCATAGACTATCTAGAGATTGTTCAGCTTACACTACCAAAATTCAAGCCTTTAAACATTTATAATTTTCTATAGAATCTATATAGAATATTAAATACATTTTATAGAGAAAATATATTTTTCCTTGAAAATGCCATATACCCATGACATGAGATAGTAAGTTAAACCAATTTCCTTGAATTTTCTAATCTGGTAGTTTTATAATAATGCGGTAAACAAAGTGTCAAAAAATAATTTAATGATAAAACCTGAAGGTGTCTGTTTTTATCCTTAATCCAAAGAATTTATGTTAGTGAATGCAGAGGAGTTTATACCTGGACATTTTCACTGAACAGTGACAACTGTACTCTGTACCCTTGGTGACATTTATGTGGGAAGCAAGCACTTTCATTTTTGAAATTCTTATTTAACTCACCCAACAATCTTTTGAATTATGAGTCTCTCTTACTTAACTTAGATCAGCTGTCAGAAGCTGTGAGCTCTGAGGGGCTCATACACTTGCCAGAATACCCTTCGCTTGGTGGGAGACCTCAAATGAGCAAGCTCAGTACTGGGATCCTATACCCTTGCCGCCCAAATGTTACAATAGTCTTTAAACTCTTCCTCCCTTCAGCTCTCAGGGGGAATTGCTCTGATAAGGTTTGTGCTCATCAAAAGGATAGAAGGACAGCGGCTCTGTCAATCCCAGGATACAACATGCTGGAAAGGGCGGCTTCTCCCCTGAGAAACTATTATGAAGAACCGTAGTTCTCCAGTGCCCATCATGAATGAATCACTCCACTTCAGTTATTGTTCCTGTGGATTTCTCTTTCTCTTGTCTTTCTCCCCCACCCTCAAGCAGTTTTTAAAGTCCAAGGGGATTTCAAATTGTATCTGACCTATTGATTCCAAAAGGCGGCCAAGTCCAATGGGCATGCAATACAATTTGCAACCTGGAGCTCAGAAAAGAGTGACTGGTTGGCTAATTGAGGGACACGAATTAGTAAACCATAATTTGGAATTTCTGGTGAATTGCGACAAATAATTTTTAAAGTGTTCTGGCTCAGATTTTAAATTTTAGATGATGTATCTGAACAACCTGAGTTTTGCATAAAGCACCCTGAAGATATAAGCTAAAATTTTCATTAATAATATTTATAAAATGAATTCTCAGTGAGTCCAGGCTCCATACTGCATATGCATGCCATCTTCTTTCTTGTATTTTTACCAGAGAGTGTTGAAAAGTAGGAGGCTATTATACAAAACCTGTCAATTCTCACCCCTTTAGAGCTCCAGGAAAAGAGTTTGTGGGAGGTAACAGGATCATCTCACTGATTAAACCACCCTGCAACACAACACAGAGCTTCTAGCAGAAATGGGTCTACATGACAGCTGCGTCTTGCACGCAGATTTGAACATACAGCTGAATATAAATGCCATGCCATGGTCCAAGATAGTGGTTAATTCAATTCTGTTTAATTCAACCAAATCTTTATTTCCTGCTAACCTGTGCCCTGATTGCCATATTAGTGTCTCTGGAGATGTTAAAAATATGTTAAGACATGTTCCACAGGCTTAAAGAGTTAAGAATGTAATTGAAGGAGCTTACAATTGAATTGGTCAAGAAAGGGAGGGGTATGTTATATATTTAAGTAGATACACTTTTCATTTTATTGACATTGTTGGAGAATAGTTTGGAGGAAAGTAAAATATAAAGTTGAGATGAAATTTCATTTAGGTAACAGCCATCCTCAAGCCCCTGTTCTACAAAATAAGTAGAGAGACATAGAGGATTAGATATATAATGTGTGGCCACTCTTCAGTAACCACTATTGAACTTCAAAATGAGTTTAGTCATTAGCTTTGACAAATGAGGAGCCTTTTATTGATTTTTACACATGTCTATCATGGGATCTATTTAAAGAGAACAGTCAATTCTAAGAAAGATTATGTTAATCTTATTGGTTTGATGTCCTAATGGGATAGGGGAGACCAGAGACAGAAAAAAATTAAAATAATAGAAACTATCAAGTGTCATTTCCTAAGATCAATTCAAAAAAGAATTTGGGAGAAAATAACAAGTATATTTGTCTTTTCTGTGAAAACTAAGAATATATTGATAAACCCCCCTGACAGTGTTAACCAACAGCCTGAGAAGTTCACAGAAAGGACATTGACAGGAGAGCTACAATTACTAATTTATTTGTCTTTTTATGGCTCAGTTAAGAGCATCTTAGGTAGTCTAGCACATGGCAGCCCGTCAAACTTCACAGGCTAGCTGTCAGACTTTTGACTGACATGGAAGCAGTGTTTGCCCTTGCCTTCAGTGGAGTGCACGCAGGTAAGACAGCTTGTTGGGAATTTTTATTTCATGCTCCCAGGATTTGTGGCTGCACATTTATTGAAAGTTCTGACAATAAAGAAAAAAAAAATCCCACTCCTGAAATTTCCTGGATTTCTGCTGCAAACACTTCTCCACTTAAGCAAGACCTTCCTTTGGGATTAGGCAATGCTAGGGGCTTTGCTGACACCTTCTGATCTCCAAGACAGCTGTTTAGTACAGCGGAGACCATTGCATGGTTTTTGTTGTTAACTTTGCTGAAAGACATTCAAAAGAAACAAAAAGACAAAGAATTAGCTGTGAAAAGGCTGAGCAGGGCTTTGGGGAGATGTCATAATTTTGAACTGGTAAATGTCAAGTTGTGCCCTCCCAAATTTTTCCACTCCCTCCCTTCCCTAAAAGACTTCTATATCCTCTCTCCCTCTCTCTCTCTGTCTCTCTCTCTCTTACAAATTGAGTCTTCTAAACTAAAATCACTTCCACACACTTTTGAATCCTGGATTGTAGAAATCCTTTCAGTTATATAAGTATTATAGACCAGGGTTAAAATATTTAGAAAAAAAAATGCTCATTGTAATATGGCAGGAGATGTGTTAGCTTGATAAGGGCAACTGCCCAAAAATTCTTCATCTTTGATGCACATATCAATTATATCAGTTAATTATTCATAGGTATGTTCCATAGAATATTTCAATTATTCTTCAATAATTTCTAAGGTATGACTGAAACTATCATGACTCGAGTCCCCATAAGTGTTCCCAAACTTGTTCTAAATTTTTTTTTTTAGGTCTTCATATTTTTTTATTAGATATTTTCTTTATTTACACGTAAATTTTCCCTTTCCCAGGTTCCCTTCCAAAAAACAAACAAACAAACAAAAACAACAAGAACAAACCCCTCTAAATTTTTACACTATAATGTCAGGCATGGTGATGCATTCCTAGACATAATCCAAGACGTTGGAGAATTTGAAGTAGAAGCATAGGAAATTCAAGTCACCTTTAACTATGTTGCAAGTTCGAGGCTGGCCTCGGCTACCAGAGAAGACCTATCTCTAGTAGTAGTAGTAGTAGTAGTAGGAGGAGGAGGAGGAGGAGGAGGAGGAGGAGGAGGAGGAGGAGGAAGAGGAATTAATAATAACAATAATGTGGCAGAGGCAGAACACAGGGAGGAGGGGAGCTCTTTTGAAAGTATGGTTTAGCAGGTAAGGGAGATGATAATTATTTCCTCAGGAAGTATGTGATACATGTGGAGGACAACTACGCAATCAGATATATTTGTTGAATTCATCATTCTGGGATATAATCTATAACAAAATTATCCTTATTTCATTAAAAAGAAGAACTATTTCATCTTTACCTTAAATGTAGGAAGAATACAGACTCATTCCATCCATTCTTTTAAAAAAATCAAACGTATTGTTATGAAATGAATCATTTCATCATGCAAATAAAGACAAACTTGGTTATTCCATTCACAGGATCCTGAGAACAACAAAATACATTCCTTGCTCAGTCCGTAAACACATAGACTTTTCTGAGGGCATAATATACTTGTCCATATGCATGAGAAGCACAAAAGGAGACAGATAAACATCACAGTGAGTCTTAACATTTAGAGTATTAGAGCACACTTTAGTTGTCTTTAATGCCAATCTTAAAGAGGTAGAGATAGGGGGATCCCAAAAGGTCACTGGCTAGCTAGAATATCAGTTGAAATTAAGGTAGAGAAGGATAAAGGACAATATTGATGTCTACCTGTGGACTCCACATAGGGATACTCAGGCTAGTGTCCACACACAAGTACAGGCACACACCATTATACTAACTCAAAGCACATGCACACACACGATCACATTTATTAAAAAAAAAAAGTTAGGTCCAAGGAGTGTTCCATAGCCACATCCTTTTGGTTTTATTTTAGAACAACTTCTCCAGGTAGTTCTATGTCAGGTGTTCTATTCTGATTTTTTTTTTTAACGTAGGAGATCTAGAATTTGGCAGTAAAGTAGCCCCCTCAACACTGTGAGCTGTGTGCACTGGGAGTGGTATCTAAATATCTTGAGTTTGGCTGAACTAGTAGTAGTGGGTTTACCAATAATGGGGACCATATCAGGCCTGCCATGAGAAGTATCCTCTCAGACATATACTGCCTTGAGTCTGAGGTATGCTCAAACATTTGTTGGGTGAACTTCTTTACACGGAGTTCTGATCCAATTTGAGTAGGAGCCTCTAGAGTTGTGTTTTAGACATGTGCTGAACCAGGCCTTTGTCCTGATCTCTACCTGGCCACCAGGAGGAAATAAATTAGTTCGTGTGGAAATGGAGACGTAGATCACGTGCTTCCCAGGCGGCATGAGCTTACAGCTTCAGTACAGGCTGCTGACAGGAGAAATGTCCCACAGAATCACAAGTCAAATTTTTGTGGGAGTTACTAAAGTTTGGCTTTAAAAATGTGTTATTTCACAGTCATGTTAACATTCTCATGTGTTTAATATTTGACTTTTTGTCATAGAAGCTCATTCCCTTCCTCTGTTCTTATATTAATATATCTTACTGGCTGGGTAATGTGCAAGGACATTCCAATTTTATAAAGAGTTATCGGGAAGACATGAAAAAATAATTATTTGTAAATCACAGGCAAAAAGAACACACCATTCTATGTTGCAAATTCCCATTGATATTCAGCTACACTTCTGTGCTCTGTAAGGGCTGAGATTTTTGTCAGTCTTGAGGATTCCCCCTGAGATCCTGTCTATGGGAAAATCAGGCTTTTGAAATATTAGAGGGAATATTGACTTGACCATTTACAAAAAGTGCAGAAAGACTGCCTTGATTATTACTGTATCAACAGTAAGAATATGGCTATGCATTTATCTATTTTGATAGTACCCACAGTGAAATCACACGTTTTCTTAAAAAGCCATTTGCTGTGATGGGGATGTTTTGTTTTTGGTCTGGCAGGATTACTGGTTCTGCTGTGGTTTCTGTAAAGTCCAGATGCTTTCAGGATGCTGTTAAGTGAGATCCATGTGCTTAGGAAGATTCCAGCTTTCAACATTGCCTAGGAATAATCAAGCTTAACACTTCAAGACTCACTTGTAAACATAGATATTTATACAATATGACTTTGTGATGTCCTTAGAATTAAAATAGTCATCATTTCAGTTGTGTCAAGTGCTTGTATTTTTAGAATATTAAAAAAGCTGACTTAAATATAATTAAGTAATGTGATAATAAAATGTCAATTATTGAATGAAAAACTTTTAAAACACGTCAAAGTTGTTTTTAGCTTTGAGCAGGTTTTGAAGTCTTCTCAATAGATGGGAAGAACAAAGTTCACGTTAAAACACATTTCTTTTTCCTTTACAATGAGTTAACAATTATCTGCCAAGTTAATATGAAAGTTTGATGCCTTAAAATTAACGATAGTAATTCTTCTTTTACTTCAATGTTTTCTTATAGAATAATGTTGCGATATTCACATTTTAACATTTGTAGCTGCTTTAGATGATTGTGCTCAGTGATGGAACTTGTCTTTTCTAGATTTACCCGTCATTCCCTTATACAACTTCTGTGACATTAATCTAGTACTGATAGTGAAGAAGCTGGGGCCCTCAAAGCAGACCAATGACTCGTTGCAGTGAACATTTACAAGTAAAGATGTACAGACAAAGGCTATACTGTGTGACATACTGCAGCTTCCATGACCAGATTTTTTTCTTTTTATGTATTTTTTTTCCTTTTGGGGGAGGTTACAAGGGAAGAGGGAGGATATAAAAGGGCAGGAATATGAGTGGGCTTGGGATACATGATATGAAATTTACAAAAAAATCAATACAAAGTTTTTAAAAATGATCTTCACATTTACAGTCTTTCATATTAATAGCCTACCCCTTACTGTGTTTCATTACTAGGCATCATATTAATGCTTAGGGAACCCAAACAAGAAACAAATGTGCCTTTCCTAGCCAGAGCAAAGCCTGAAACTCCTATGCTGTCTTTACTGGCACATCATTTCATTAGTTTCATCTATTCTTTCTCTAACATTTTAAAATTTCTTTTTATATTTTAATTATGTGTGTATGTGTGTTATCTGTACGTAGGTTTGTGCACATGAGTGCAGCACTAGGAAAGGCCAGAAGAGAACATCAGATCCCTTGAAACTGAAGTTACAGATAACTGTGAACAGCCTGCCATGGATGCTGGGAACAAAACTTAGGTCCTCTGCAAAAGCAGTACATGCTCTTAACTGTTGAACCATCTTTCCAACACATCCAATATGTTTGATTTCTTTTACATCTTCAGCCATTCCCTGGAGGCACTGCATATTTAGTATCAGCCAATACTGCAATAAAGCAACTTCCCAGTATATATAAAGATTGTTTCCATTGTATTGTATTCTAATAAGTGTCAATATTTATTTTTGTCTAAACAAATGCATGTACTTTACACTGAAAACATTGTGTAAAAGAATTAAAATAGCCTTCTAACCATTCAGTGAGCTGTGATCTTTCTACTGGCTGTAATCAGGGGTTTTCTGAAATAAGACAACAGAGGGCTGATGACATGGCTCAAAAGTAGAAATGATGTTTGCCATGCAATCCTGATGACCTCAGCTTGATTTTCAGAATATTTGTAAAGGTTGAAGGAGAGAACTGACTCCATAAAGTTTTGCATGTGCACCATGCACTGTAGCATGATCTCTGCCGATCACACTGCACACACATGCACACTCATAGACAAGCACAGAGGGAGGGAGCGAAGGAAGCAGGGAGAGAGGAGGGATAAATCACATGGAGAGAGAGAGAGAGAGAGAGAGAGAGAGAGAGAGAGAGAGAGAGAGAGAG
>JADRCD010141098.1:0-17037 GCA_019843815.1 Montemys delectorum | reverse complement strand
GCCGTTTGGTCCCAGTGCCGTTTGGTCCCAGTGCCGTTTGGTCCCAGTGCCGTTTGGTCCCAGTGCCGTTTGGTCCCAGTGCCGTTTGGTCCCAGTGCATATGCTACACTGAAGCTTTTCTTTTATTTCTCCTTCCCCGTTGCTTTCCTAAATATAAAGTAACTGGTGCCTTGCAAAGCATATTAAGACTTTTTTCTTTTTCTTTTTTAAAACTAAATGACCAATGTTCTGTCTTGGTTAACATCAAATTGTCTGGAGGACAGAACTCTTTCTGTGAAAGTCTCTCCATTTTCTGTCAGTGGCGTGCTCACTTAGCTCTTATTCCAGTAGCTTGTTTTTGTCTTGGTTTTAACAAAAGAGCCCAGAAGCATAAAAAATTCCTTGCATTAATTGGAGAATTTTAATGTTTTTCACTTATCATTATAAAACCAAGAACAATTTTATAACTTTTTTGCTTTTAAGTAGGGGTAAATTAATTTGGGGGAAAAACTGATCCAAGATAATTTCCCTTTCAAATCAAGCATCTTGTTGTTTAAATAAGCTTCTTGTTTATAATGAAAAAAATAATAATAATTGACACTTTTGATAAAGCAAGTTCCAGGACAGCCAGGGCTGTTTCACAGAGAAACCCTGTCTCAAAAAAAAAAAAAAAAAAAAGAAAAAAAAGAAAAAAAGAAAGAAAGGCCCTAAATAAATAATTGACATTTTATATCTTAACAGCAGTAAAAAGACTTCAAACCAAAGATCACAAGATTTTAAAATATGAAGCAGTGGGTTTTTTTCATGCCAAAACATTGCTGAGAATTTCATATCGCCTCGATTTCATCCATATTCTTTAGTTCCAGACCTAAGGCAATCTCCTGTGGCTTATGGCTATAAATAAATCAGCCCTTGTAGCAGGGGGAATGTATAGGCTCTACTCCACAAGTAACCTTATTTCTGTAGGTATATCTTGGAAATAAGTCACTGTGCTCCCCAATGTCAACCAAAATCAAGATCAACGTTATTTTCTAATGAGCAAAGGTAGTATTAAACACATTTAATAGAGACCAAGATCATCAACGTGATTTCAGGCAGGAAGGCTTTAGATGGCTCTGTGTGTGGTGACCTGGTCAGGGTTCCGCAGGAGAAACTATGCAGCAGTAACGGTGCTTCATCCTGCACTTCATCCTACCCTCTACTTTGGCTGCCACACAAGACCAGATAATCTCACCAGATTCCTTTCCAGATCCTGCCCTTCCCGTTAAAGACCAGTACAGAAGGGTCTGTCTTACGCCACCCCACCGTCGAATTACTGAAATACCTTCCTCTTGCACAGCCTGACTTCACTGCCCCCGCACCCCCTCTCAGCACAGGCTCATCAGGTTAATCTTTCTAAATTATAGCCTTGCTATTTTATTCCTTGTCTCCCATCAAAAGCTCTTAAACCAGACCCAGGATGCTTGAGAAGGCAGCAGGCTACTCGGAGGTGTGAGTTTAAGGCTGGGAGGGTCACTAAGTAGTGAAGCAGCTCTACTCTCAGGAAGTTATAGTCTCCTAGGAGATGCATACATTTCTCAAGCTACTATAAGGCTGTGTGCAAATTGGTCTAATTAAGGTCAAGATCGATGGTTTAGGGATTTGAGACAAAGGATGAAGCCTTTTAAAATGATCAGAACCAAGTGCTTGTTAGTCGTGGTACTTTATAAACTGGCTTCAACAACCTCCTCCTATCCCTCTCTGCATTCCGTACAAACTCTCAGTCCCTGCCAAATTAACCTGATTAGCCCTGAAAGCGCTTTGCGGTTTCCACCCCCTTATCTCTCCTGGTGCCAACTACTTTGAGTAAATCATTATCCTGCTCCTGCCCAAATGCCTGTTGGGTTACCTATTGCCTTTCCTTTAGAAACCCTGCATGAACCAATGGGTTGACCATCCTCACCCCAGCTGAGTCATTCTCCACTCACTCTCCATTCTCAGTCTACCATAACCCCAGTTACTGAGACCTCCACTGCAGCCCCGCAGCCCCGCAGCCCCGCAGCCCCGCAGCCCCGCAGCCCCGCAGCCCCGCAGCCCTGCCTCATGCCCTGGCATGGTCCTCGCTGCCCTCATCCACAGCGCTCCACCTCCTTCTCCCTCTCCACCTCAACCTTTCCTGAGCAGCTGGAAGAGCTCAGTGTCCCTCCTCCACTCCCAGTAATTTCCCCCGCCCCACCCCACCCCCACTTCCTCACCCAGCCTGTGGAATTACTTTGTATGGCTCCTGAACCAGAGTCAGCAGGATGTGGCTATGACTACTTTAGAAAGTTAAGCAAAATACCACGACAGTGGTGACCCTTGAAAGAGGTTTTGCTAAGCGAAATAAGCTCTACGAAAAAGGAAAAAGATTTGCTGTGACTCCGTCTTTACTTAGTCAGAGAGAGAGAAAGTGCAGCAGTGGTTGCTGGAGACTGTGGGGAGGTGAGTGGGGGGTGCTTTAGCCGGGAGACTTTCACCACAGGAAGAACACTGTTCTCGAAACAGCAAGCAAGGAGGATGACACAACAGTAAAGGGCTGAATGCGGCCGAGCTGCAAGCATAAACGTGGTTAACGTGGTAAACTTTGTTATGAGTCGTTTATCACGAAAATAGATTCAAAACTACGGTACTGATTAGTGCAAAGCCAAGGTGGTGCCCTCTATCTTTTCTGAGACAGCTCTCTAGCGAGCTCTTCCATCCTGTGCTTTCCCAGCACGGAGTATTTGCTCTGTGTGTACCTTCACTCTTCCTCGTTCTTGGCTACTTTGTGATCTGGCTGTGGATGTTTCTTTAAAATCAAGTATTTGAGCAGTGGGAGCCAAGAGCTGCTAAATAAATATATTTTACCAAAGTAAAATATATTTTACCTTCTCATGGTCCTGCTGTTTGATTTTCCCACCTCTGTGGACTTCAGACCCACATCCTCTCTGACTAGAGAGCATGGAAACAAATCTCCCTGCTGTTCTCTCTCCATTCTACAGAGACAGGATCCGATCCCGGAGCTTGGAAGCAGAAGCCCAATGCCATACAGCTCCCAAGGCTCTGCACCATTACTCCTCTTTCCCACTGAATAATATTCCCTTTGTTACCTACCTCCCCAGAGCGCACAGCCAATGTGATAGATATCTTTCTACTCTTCACAGTGACTTTGTGTATGCCACACTTGCTTTAGATGCAATCAGGAGTTACTGAGGTATTTTAGGGATCACACTATCACTACCAATCAAGGGGGTGGTGCTGTGTTTTATATAAAGAAAAGAAGAAATGTTTGATGGAGGCGCAGTACGGTGTAGGGGGAATGGGGTGTCTCTGCAGGCCCATGCTGAGGCATCCCTTCTCCCTGAGGGACAATTCACACAGCATAGTATAGAGTAGAGTCTAGTTAGGACATGGGGAAGGGAGTGGAGAGAGTATAGACAGAGAACAGCAGAGAGAGGGGGGAGAGAGAGAGAGAGAGAGAAGGGAGGGGAGGGGAAGGGAGGAGAGGAGAAGAGACGAGTAGAGTAGAAGCCAGCCATGAGCACGTGGAGAGGGGGGAGGGAATGGGGAGAGCAGGGAAGATGGTAAGGGAGCAAGAGCAAGAGGAGAAAAAAGCAAGAGAATGAAGAAGGTGCCAGCAGCTCCTTTTGTAGTGAGTCAGGCACACCTGGCTTGCCAGGTAACTGTGGGGCGGAGTCTAGAGGAAATGCCTACGGGTGGTGGTTTTTAAATTAACCACAAAATCTCTTCAAATGCAAATGTATCGCTTTTTCTTCTATTTACCTGAGTTCTAATAAGCTGTATGTGTACTGTTTGGGGAATCCACTGACTGAGTCCCAGTGCAGAAACTTCAAGATGTGTAAAACACAGACTTCACCTAATGCAAATTTGAACATGCCTGCTCACTGTAATGAAAGTGTCCACAATGACATCATCTGAGTACCATTCTTTAGCCCGATGATTCACATACCTGCCCCTGAGGAGAGGCAGTGCACGGTGGGACCCTAGACTTTGGGTCATACCATAGATCACTGTTGTGGAAATGGAGTGAACTTCTCTGGCCCAAATCTCCCTGGACTGGAGTCCATTATGATAACACATTGGAATGCCACTACCCAATTAAAGGAAATGAGGTTTTCTCAGAGAAACTTCTCAGAACTGGAGCAAGATGAATGTAATATGAACCCAGTGGTTCTGTAGTATCAAAAGTCATAGTTAAAGGGATTGGAGCACATCAGAGGAGCACAGAAGTCAGCCTGAAAGGGCTTGCAGTAGCTAAGACTGGGTTAATTAGAGTGGTAACAGAGACAGCAGAACATTGGGTTATCAGCAGCATTTATTGTAAATGAATAGGTAGGGAAAGAAAGAAGTGAATTCCACTTGGTAAATACTTTGTCTTCCAGGAAGATGGAGATTAATTCCCCACAGGCCTCCTCCTGCTTCAGTGGCTTGTTTCCAAAGAATGCAGCCAATAACTAGAAGCATCAGACTTCACAAGGAAGAAATCTGGAAGGCAGCAGGGGAGATTCACATCATCAACACAAGCATGCTGGATGCCTGTATACCTGAGAGGCTGTGAGGGAAGGTGCTTCTTTCTAGAACTTTCTAATCACAAGAAAAAGATCAGGTATCCCCAGATCAGAGAACTTTTCTACAAAAGACCTACCCAGCTAAGTGCCTCACAGACAAGTTAGAAACCACAACAGACCAACAGTCACAACAGCTCACCATCATGCCATGTTCCAGCTTGGGTCTTAGGACAGAAAAAAAAAAAAAAAAAAAAAAAAGATTGCTAGCAAAAAAAACCAACCAACCAAACAAACAAACAAACAACAACAAAAAAGAAACTAGTGAAATCAAGAGGCTGAAATTTAGTTACTAGAGATGTTTCCAGGGCCAACTCCCCAGGTTGTTTGTACAAGTGATATAGTGCTTGCTTTGGCTTGTACACTTAAAAAGCCTTTAATCTCAGCACTTGGCAGACAGATCTCTGAGTTCAAGGCCAGCCTGGTCTACAGAGTGAGTTCCGGGGCAGCCTGGGGTACATAGAGAAACCTGTCTCAAAATACAAAACAAAACAATAAAAGAAGTTTGAACCCAGAACTCTGTTGCAAGGAACGTGCTCTACTCTAAACTACATCTTGGAAACTCCTTAGTCTAGACAGATGCCTGCTGGCCTTTGAAGAGATTGCAGTGTGGTAACCCCGTGCAGCAATGTGGGAAACCCTTGGGGCAGCGTGGGACCTCTCCGTGGAGAAGCGTGGGACCTCTCCGTGGAGAAGCGTGGGACCTCTCCGCGGAGAAGCGTGAGACCTCTCCGTGGAGAAGCGTGGGACCTCTCCGTGGGGCAGCGTGGGACCTCTCTATGGAGAAGTGTGGGACCTCTCCGTGGAGAAGTGTGGGACCTCTCCGTGGAGAAGTGTGGGACCTCTCCGTGGGGCAGCGTGAGACCTCTCTGTGGGGCAGCGTGGGAACACTGTACTACTATCACAATCTTTCTGGGAGTAAAGTAATTCAAACAGAAAAAAAGTTTTTTTAAGAAAACCTCTCGAGCCGGGCAGTGGTGCACATGCCTTTAATCCCAGCACTTGGGAGGCAAAGGCAGGCAGATTTCTGAGTTCAAGGTCAGCCTGGTCTACAGAGTGAGTTTCAGGATAGCCAGGGCTATACAGAGAAACCCTGTCTCAAAAAACCAAAAAATAAAATAAAATAAATAAAAAAGAAAGAAAAAGAAAAGAAAATGTCTCATAGCATCTGCACTTAGCATTGAAAGCTAAATGTGGCTCCGCTCCTAGAGGAGGAGTTTTCTACCCTGGGATCTATAGAGCGAAACCACACATGTGCCCACACGAATACAGGGCTCCATCTTCTTCAGGGTTGGCGTACAGCTTGGTGGTAGAGCTTATGATCACCATGCATAGAGCATTGGGTCCTTTCCAGAACAACAATATTGTAGTCCCACAATGGGAGTTTAAGCCTTTGCTCAGTAGCAATCTGTGGTGAGCAGGGTGTGGGAAGGGCACTTGAAATTCACTCCTGAGGATGGCCATCAGAAAGTTATGCCCAAGCCAGAAGTACCAGAGAAGTTTGTTTGGTTTGTTGGTTGATTGGGTTTGGTTTGGTTTGGTTTGACTTTTGTTTGTTTGTTTGTTTGTTTGAATCCTAATGTTTACTACAAAAATAACACTACCAAAAGAGACATCCAAAATAAAAGAGAGGAAGAAAGGCCTAGCTACCCTAGTGATGCTTGAACAGTCCAGCAATGACTTAAAATAGACAACTCAAACATCACTTGAAGATGCAGCTAAGTTAACATCCATTCTATTTTTAAATCTGATTAAACTTTTTTTTTTTTTTTTTGGTTTTTTTGAGACAGGGTTTCTCTGTATAGCCCTGGCTGTCCTGCAACTCACTCTGTAGACCAGACTGGCCTCAAACTCAGAAATCTGCCTGCCTTTGCCTCCCAAGTGCCAGGATTAAAGGCATGCACTACCACTGCCCATAACAATCCGTTCTTACCAAAAATATACTGGCCATATGTAGTGGCACTTGGAAGGCAGAGGCAGGCAGGTCTCTGCGAGTTCAAAGCCAGCCTGGTCTACATAGACAGACTCTGTCTCAAAAAAGACTGTATATTGAACTATTTCAAAAAAAAATATTGAAATGGAGGGACTCTTTATGCTAGGAGACTTCTAAACCCCATATGCTCTCTTACTTTTGTAGTAAAGCAATCGTCAAGATGATTAATGCAAAGCAATCTAGTTTTTCATATTCAATTACAGAACGTCAGTGTTTTCCTTACAACACAGTGAGAGATACTTGAAAGCATCTTATTAGATGTGTTAGAGACGGTCCCAGGAAATTTCTGATAACACCTCACTCATTATCTTCGCAGGCAAGGCACCCACGAGAATCTTGAGAGGAAGGTCATAGTGTCTTAAAAGTAAACCAGAAAGTAAGAGATAGAGCAGGGATGTTTCATTTCTTCATGTGCCCAGAGAAGGACGATCTTTCTCTCTTTCTTCCTTTCTTCCTTCCTTTCTTTCTTCCTTTCTCTCTTTCTTTCTTTCTTTTGACAATTGGAAAACCAATGCAGGAAATCTGAAGAGACTGCCTAGGTTGGAAAGCATCTACCAAGCATCACACTGATACACAGAAACATACAGTGTACACTAGGAAACCACTTGAAATCTCTGAGGGCAGATTCTTATGTAACCCTTACAACAGTCAATATGCTCATATAAAACCATGTTTTCTTTGGACAGCATTTGGTTTCCAATGTTTAATTTTACTTGACACACTCCAAAGAAGTGGAGCCAAGAGAGCAGTTTTTTAGTTTATTTTTCCAGATAGAGTCAGATGTGCACATGAGAGCAATCATCTCTCTGATGCTAATATTCGTCAGTTCCAGGGCCCAGGCACCACTACCCTGGTTCATCCTGAAGCTGGCTACTTAGTGAGGAGACTCTTTAACTTTAAACACCCCTAGATTGGACATTATATCCTGTCTTCTTAAGAAAAATTCAGCCTTATTTAAATCAAGGTTCTCTTAGCTACAGATGAATTTAAAAAAAAAAATGTGTTTTCTTCATTTCTTAAAGTTGTCTTTCCACCATTTGATTCAAAAGTGAAAATGATGTGTATTTCAATGTTGTATATCATTATCAAGATGCTACTTACCTAAGAATATCAAGAATATTTAGTGAGTAATGCCTTGATACATACAATGTACGTGCTGGAGATCAAAGCTGGAGCTGGTGCATGCCGGGTAAAGCACTCTGCCACTAACCTACAACCCCAGGATCAATAAAAGTATCTTTAGATCATACTATATGTCCACTGATTGCCATGGGCCAACCCAGTTGGGATCCCTCAACCCAGGGAGAATCAGGGTTCCAGTACTCAGGTGGGCAAGGAGTCAGTGAGTGACAAACAAACGCAAACACAAGAGAGTGCTGAATCTGAGTGTCCTTTCTCAAAGTAAGCATCAGGCTTTTATGGTCATTACAAAAGAAAAAGGGAAGTCAAGCAACACAGCAGTCAAGGTACACGGAGGTCTCTATAGAAGAATAGGTACATGCCGATTAGCAGGAAAGTCAGCCCCATCTAAAGTCATCTTAATCTTAGAGCCAGGTGTAAATAGTTCCCATTCTAGTCTATTGTATAACCCACCACCAGCCAGTCCTTAGTAAACACCCAACTATGCTAATCCTCTGGGCTAGCAGAAATATGCACCAGGGGGTCCCATTCTTGCTAACCTTTCCATTACTCTAGCTCCTGCGAGTGACTCAGCTGTAATTCTAAATATTTGTGGTGGATCTCCCTTTGCCAGGGGAGCCCACCAGCTTTCTTCTATTATGTAATGTAGTCTGCCGTACATGACTGTAATGAGAATTCTAAGTTTACTTTGTTGAACTTGCCCTGGGATTATTAACTCTCATCCAGTAAACTGCAATGCCCGATTTCTCTCACTATCTCTCTTTCAACACTGGAGGCAATTTGTCTGAATAAGGAATAAGTAACATTCTTTACAAAATTCCAGGCCCCGGGTCAGCTGACCATTGACTAGGATTGGCTGAAACACTGGTGGAGGCCAGGAAACAAGGTCCAATCTAACTTGGCTATTAGCAAATCATTCCTTGGGAGTACCTCTATACCTATAATATAACAACACTGAAAGAAAGCACGCAAAAACCTCCATCAACTATCGAAAGGACAAATCTGGACCACATCCGTGTTAGGGGACACCAAGGACCTCCAGGAGACCAGTTTCCTTGAAACTTTTTGTCTCAGGACTGCGGCCAAGCTTTTGGACATGTCACGAAGACTCCACTGGAGTGGGTGTGGCAACTGATTAAACAGATGATAGTAAGAATGGAATTTTTAAGAAGCCGAGGAGTGGGGATGGAGAGATGGCGCAGCGGTTAAGAGCACAGACTGCTCTTCCAGAGGTTATGAGTTCAAATCCTAGCAACCACATGGTGGCTCACAACCATCTATAATGAGATCCAATGCCCTCTTCTGGTGTGTCTGAAGATAGCTACAGTGTGCTCCTATATATTGACTTCCCAGTAGCTAGGAGGGGGGGGACTTAAATCCCACACCCACAGTGACACACTTCCTCCAACAAGGCCATATCCCCTTCAACAAGGCCACACATCCTTCAACAAGACCACACCTTCAACAAGGCCACATCTCCTTCAACAAGGCCACACCTTCAACAAGGCCACATCTCCTTTAACAAGGCCATACCTCCTAATAGTGCCACACCCTGGGCCAAGCATATTCAAACCACCACATCTTCTCAGGAGGGAAAAGAACAGCATGATGGCACAACTCAGAAAGCTGGAGAAGGGGACAGGAATTGTCTAGCTCAGGGTCCTGCAAGCCAGAGCATAGGCAAGCAAGCACACACACACATAACTGAAAATAAAGTAACCTTTTGATACAAATCATTGGTGATATGACAAAGAAGCTAATAGGATTTGAGTCTCAAATTGTTCCCCCAAGGGAACACTACAACTCCTAGCTCTTGCCAGCTTTCCCATGAGGTTGTACTGGAATTTTGGTTTTCTAAGTCACTTGCTCATCTGGCCAATGAGTCTTCTCTGGACCGTGTGAGTGGAAAGCATTCTCTACAACCGTGACCCCTCTGGTCGCCGTGACCCCTCTGGTCGCCGTGACCCCTCTGGTCGCCGTGACCCCTCTGGTCGCCGTGACCCCTCTAGCATAGTTCTGTTCCTACTGCAAGCTTGTCTCTTTACCATTTGCTGCAAAAGTTAAAACTTACATTTATTTCAACACCATACATGATTATCAATAGATATTTATATGTAAAAATAAAGACTACTTAGCCATTACTACCTTTAATGAGGCTGAATTTTTTAATGCGTGTACTGTGTAGTTTATGCTTTATGGCTGCCTTCCGAAGATTTTTTTTTTTTTTTTTTTTTTTTTTTTTTTTTTTTTGGGGCAGGGTTTTTCTGTGTAGCCCTGGCTGTCCTGGAACCCACTCTGTAGACTAGGCTGGCCTCGAACTCAGAAATCCGCCTGCCTCTGCCTCCCAAGTGCTGGGATTAAAGGCATGAGCCGCCACCACTACCCAGCCCAAAGATTTATTCTTGGGGTACAGAGTTCCAATGGACATATGAATGACACAACTCCTCACTGAGGCTCAGGAAGCATTGCAGAGGAAAGGCCAAAGAGAATTTGAGAAACAGGATTACTGTAAAGCCTGATGGTGTCCCCTCGAAATGATAGTAAGCTATAGCCACCACGACATCTCAACAGTATGACTGCCCAACCACGACCGACATAACGGAACACCGTTAGACGTGCAAAGCAGAAGGGAGGATGGAGAATTCTTTCTTACAAGGAAGAAGGGGCTAAAGAAGGAGCTGCAGGTGATTTGGAAATGCCAGAAGAGGAAGAAGAGTCTTCCCTGGGGATCAGCGCCCTGAGTGGTTATTCAATACCAAGTGGTCACCCTGAAATCATATACATACAAGTAAGACTTAGCAGGTTTTATTTATATATTTATGCATTTGTATATAAAAGAGAGTGATAAATAAAACACAGAGGGGCAATAGGGGGATGGGAAGAGCTGGAAGGCAGAGAGGGCTGGGAGAAAATGATGTAATTATATTTATTTTAAATATCCATTTATTTCAAAAATAAAAGATTTATTTTACCTTATTTGCATATGCACATGTATGTGTGTCTGCGGGTGTGCAAAAGTGCCCATGGAGACTAGAAAAGGACATTGATCCCTTGGATCTGGAGTCAAAAGCATTTGTGAGCTGCCTGATACAGATGCTAGGATCCAACTGGGATCTGAGCTCTGGCCCTCTGATAGAGCAGCAAACTTTTAAACACTGAGCCCATCTCTCCACCACATTCCTGGCCGTGTCTTATTAATTTATTTTTACTCCTTCCTCACTCAGGGAGAGAATGTTCTAGAGTGCCTTCTAAAAAGCAGTCAGGCCAGTGCGATGACTCGGCAGGGAAACGTGCTTGCTCTCAAGCCTGAAGAAGACCTGAGTTCAATTCCAGAACACGCATGTGGAAGGAGAAACCGAAACCTTACAAGTTATCCTCTGACCTCTAGGCACAAAAGCCATGGTGGTGGCAAGTACTGGGATCAAGGGGCCCATTCACTACGGGCAGCTTGAAGCGGGACAGCAGGAGCAGGGAGGCTGCAGGAAATAGCTGTGGAGTAAAATAAAGAGGTAAGGTCAAGTCCTTGCCTGGGAAGTCGGAAGACAGAAAAGCCCCTTCTTTGGCTTCAGGAAGTAGCCTGGGGAGAGAAGCAAAAAAGCCAGTGGTGGGGATGTCCCTGGGGATTGCTCCTCTCTGCCCCGCCCTTCCTGGAATGGCTCTGGAACACCTTTCAAGTGAGTGCGGTGGTATGAAAAAGAAGGTTTGGTTGGAGGGTTTTTTGTTTTGTTTTGCCTTGCTTTGCTTTGTTTTAAACCTTCGTCCACAAAATTAGGAAGGAGTGCTTTCAGCATACCTACAGGTATAATAATATAGGCCCAGAATGCCTATGGCTAATGGTTAACTTAGCCATAGACTGTGAACCGGCCAGCGAGCCACACACACCCACAGTCTTCATGGGTCACTGAAATGGGTGGGTGTGGAAAGGAGTTGAGACGAGCCACCAGCTTGCTGGGGGAGGATCTAAAGCCATGCGTGAGTGGTTCTAGGCAGCAGGGAGAGGTCTCCAAACCTGCACTCATCACTCTGCTTTTCACGGAACAAACCCTCAGGCAAAGCCCGCTGAAGGGGACACTTTACCATCCTTAAAGTTAGGGTGCTCAAAGAGTTTCCTGTGTTCTAAAGAGTCTGCCAGGAGGGGCTAGGAAAGACCTAGAGCGGGAACCTGGTCTTGAGCACAATCTAGGACAACCTAGAAGAGAAAGGGTTACCACTGCTCCAGGGACACGAAGGCTTCAGTTATAGGGACATTGAAGTCACACAGCTCATGCACAGCGGTAAGTTTCGAGAGGAGGACATCTGCATGCGGCTAAGGCTGATGCAGCCCTGCCTTCCTCAGAAGAAAGCAACTTGAGTCTCTGCTCTAGAACAGACTGGGAAGCTTCCAGGATCCCGTCTTCCCAAGGCCTGGGTGTTTTGTCCTGAGCTCTGCCAATAAAGGCCTTTCCTCTGTAGACCTAAAACTGAGTCTGGTTCTGTGCTTTGAACCAACTAAGCTGACACAAAATATATGATCCCAATTTTACAAATACACATGAGAACACTGGCATACGTATACACACCTGCAGAGAGAGAGAGAGAGAGAGAGAGAGAGAGAGAGAGAGAGAGAGAGAATAAAAGTAGACATACTGCAAAACATTGTTACTTTGTCTAATGTTTTGGAATTTTTCTCATGTGTTTTCTCTCGTGATGCTGCAGCCCCTGGATGGGGCCCGATGGAGGTGGGGGAGGTTTCCAAACTGCTCTAATAATACAAATGCCCATGTCTACTGGCATACCGCGTGACACAAAATAGAGGATCCAGGCAGACTAGTGGAACCTCAGAATGAGCCCAGAACAGGGCAGTGGCTGCCTCCAGCATCTTTACGGAAGTCCCTTCAGGTGCTGGCAGCCTGGCACCTCCCCATAGCGCGAGTGGAATGGTTGGCTACTCCAGAGCTGGGTCGACTCCCCATTGGTCCAACGCCTGCTGCTCAGCAATGAAGTAGACTCAGTGCTGCTCTCAGAGTCTGCTTCCCGGCTGGGTTCATGACTCCACCCACCTCACCCCGTCCTGGATCCTGGTTCCCACACCCTTCTCCCCACTTCTTTCCAGTGCTGAGTATGAAACACAGGTTTCACCCTGCTAGAGGAGTGCTGAACCACTGACTTACTACACCCCAGCCTGCGTTTCTGAGTTTTCTATTCTTCGTAAGAGCTTATCTTGTATTTTTATTTGGAATAGATATGGAAAAATAATACTTGAGGGCAATCTACCTGAAAATAATACATCATAGGACCTTTTGTCCTTTTTTTTTTAAAGATTTATTTATTATTATTATAAATGAGTATACTGTAGCTGTCTTCAGATGCACCAGAAGAGGGCATCAGAATTCATTATGGGTGGTTTTGAGCCACCATGTGGTTGCTGGGATTTGAACTCACAACCTTTGGAAAAGCAGTCAGTGCTCTTACCCGCTGAGCCATCTCACCAGCCCAGACCTTTTGTCTTTTGAGTTTAGTAACTGATAGAGATCCTGAGGACAGAAGAAGCCCCAACTCTGCCACACACAGGCTGTGGGGCCATTTGCAAGTCCCTTGTCCTCCCAAACCTTGTTTCTTCATCTATAAAATAAAAAGCTAGATTCTCCCATAGTATCACTGACCTGCAGCCATGCCCTAGCTCAACTTCCACCTTAACATTTCTGAGATACTCGCACGATGGGATGTGTCCCAGCTACCCCAGCAGAGCTCTTCAGAAAATGTCCAAGCAAACACGGTGGCAGCCACTTGTTTTGCTTCTGAGCAATATTTAACATCACTTGTATGTTTTCCATCTCGCTTTCACACCATCTCTGTCAAAAAGAATACATTACAATCAGGCACTCCCTGTCACTAAGACTAAGGCACAGCTAACTCAGGGTCACTATGATCCACAGCAGGAGCCCAGGCAGTAGGGTTGGGATGGTGCCCTAGCAGCAAGGAACAGGACGGAGAAAGACCCGTCATATTTTTTTTAACAGTGACCTGTGGCAAACGACGACGACGATGACAATGACGACGACAACGACGACGACAACAACAACCACCTTTATCCAGGAGTAGGAAGTGTAATGGAGACTGGGCCTCAATGATATAGAGCACTTACCCAGCATGCATGAGGCTCCGAGTTCAATCCTCAGCACCTCGGAGAGATGCTCCTGGAGGAAACCAGGCAAAGGACACCCACTCCTCAAAGCCAGTCAGGAATCCTAGGAGGCCCCAGGGAAGAGATGCAGTATCCCTGCTTTGTGTGTTTGGGTGGGGCTGAAGGCTGGGGAAGTCTGTGCACAGAGAAAGAGGAAGCAGGACTATTAATGACTAGACAAGCACCCATTACATTTGTTTAAAGCTAACCATGATCTCATCAGACTAACTTCCAGATACCATTCTTTCTTTGCTATTCTTGTATCAACTTCTTGCTACTTCCTCTGGGAACTGTGAACTCTTTATAACCCATGTCTGAAGGTTTCCCTGGTTTCTTAAATACAAACTCACCACATATCAGAGGGATGTGCTGTGTGAAACATCGCTCACATCTGAAAGGACACCTAACTAACACGTCATCTAAGGAAAACAGAAACTCTCAAGACTTGCTGTTCGTGTTGTGAAAAATCCACCGCCGTTCATTGCGTTCACCCTAACTTCTACAAAGGGGAAAACTGAATGTAGATGAACTGAGTGACTCAATTCTAACAAAACAGAATTTCTTAAACACTAAAAAGAAAGAGAACTAAAACTAAAAACTGAACATACAAAAAAAGATACAATTAAGCTTGCTGCAACCTTGGCAAGAGCAACCAGAGGAGTGAGGGGAGTTGAGTGCGTGGGAGTCAAGCTCGGCCAAAGAAAACAGTAACACCGCTTCAGGGTGACATCTGAAGAGACCCAGTGAGTCACCAATGAAGGGGAAACCAGAGAAGAAAACAAGGGAGAGCCGTGCCACAAAACAAAACAAAACAAAACAAAAAAAACCCACAGACATTTTGAGAAGAACAAGAAGGCGAGGCATCCCTTCCACAGAACTGCAGGCAAGTCCTCAGCAGACGGACGCGTCAGGGAAGAGCAGACTGGGAGGCAGACGGAGTCTTCTTGCCCAGGTTACCATTGCTAAAGAAGAGACGCTGGAGGTGTGCGAGGGTGAAGGACTTCTAAGGTTATCAGCTCCAGAGAATGCCTCAGAAGGGCTTGGCCATGAGACAGTAAATCATTATTCTGAATCCAGTAATGTGCAGTGCCTTTCCTGTGTTTAAGATTTTAATCCCTGAGCAGTTTTCTAACATGAAGTGGGAACCAGGAGCCTACACAGAGTAAAGATCCCTCGGATTTTATTTTATTTTTGTTGTTGTTGTTGATACTTCATTCCTTCTTTTTTAAAATTTATTCACTTTATTAGATATTTTCTTTATTTACATTTCAAATGATCTCTCCTCTCCAGGTTACCCCTCCGAAAAAAATATCAAAAACAAAAACAAAAAACAAAACCCACCCCCTCCTGCTTCCTGGCCCTGGCATTCCACTACACTGGTGCATAGAGCCTTCACAGGGCCAAGGGCCTCTCCTCCCATCGATGACAGACTAGGCCATCCTCTGCTACATATGCAGCTGGAGCCATGAGTCCCCCCATGTGTACTCTTTGGTTGGAGTTTTAGTCCCTGGGCGCTCTGAGGGTACTAGTTAGTTCATACTGTTGTTCGTCCTAAGGGGCTGCAAGCCCTTCAGCTCCTGGGGTCCTTTTGGCAGCTGATGGCTGCTTTAGTGTTCCTCCTGAGGCAAAAGCAACCTTCTCCCGGAGGAGGGGGAGGGAAACTCCCTCTCTCCTGAGACTGATCACAGACTATATTGTAGCCACTCCCCACTAGCTACTCTCACCAGAAATTATTTTATCTCTCCAGTTGCTTAGAGCCACAAATGTCATTTTAATTCTGTGACTTGACGCGTCACCTACTTGCATGCTCTTTCAAATCTTTCACTGTGATTAGTAAAAACTTGCAAGCCCATTTAATAAGTCAGTAAGGCTCAGGAAAGCTACTTTGAGATGAATATACTTGGGTCATTTATAAGCTGTTGCCAGTGGGGGTTTCTGGGGATCTATGTGATAAGCTTGGGAGACAATCAGCCCCTTGAACTGCTGAGAGGAAGTTGTTCTGACCCGATTGCTTCCTGTGAGCACAGGAGAGCTTTCGATGACAAAGCAGCTTCATAGTTACAGACACAAGCCCAAGATACATACTCCTTTTCTTTCCCTACAAAAAACTGATGATTGGCTGGGGGGGGAGGGTGCCTGGCAGGCACTCCTTCCCTATTTCAAGAGCCAGAGTCTTTGGACTTGCTTCCTGGGGAGTTTGAGAAGAGAAAAGGCTAGGAAGGGGAACCAAGAAAACAAAGGATGACCACGATTCTGAATGTTGGTTTGTTGTTTTACCGTTTTGGGTTTTTTTTGTTTGTTTCTTTGTTTCTTTGTTTGTGTTTTATTATGAAGAAGACATTAATCTATAAAGGAACCAGAAGGTGTTACCAGACCCTTGCATGCACCCTCATTCTTGCTTGCTTCGCGGCACCTGGAGGAGGAGGACTGTGGGAAGTGGGAAGGTGTCAGAGCAGCTCAGGGGCCAGACAAGGCAGTGAAGAGCTCCTAGATTAGGGGCCTACCAGCCCCTCAGACATTCAGCCTCCATTTAGGGTCGGGGATCTAAATCAGAATCTAAATAAATCCAAAGAGAATAAGCATCTATTTCACATGTTAAAGGATGTAGTGCCGTGATTGATCTAGAGTAGAGAGTACTGCAATTCTTGCTGAGGGCACACTGCCGTACCGACCGACCGCATCAGCAAGGCAACGGAATTTAAAAATCAGTTCAAAGTGAAAAAGTCAGGGCTTTCGATCAGATTTAACAGTTTCTTTCTGAATTTTCCTTTTTTTACATTTCTTTATTGTGTGGGTGGATGTATAGGTGAGCTCATACCGGAGCACACTTGCGGGTCAGAAGACGCGTAGCAGGTGTTGGCTCTCACCTCCTACCTTTACCTCAAAAGTGCCTTTAATTTGCTAAGCCATCTCACCAACCTGTAGAATTATTAGGAATCACAAGTTGACAACAACAAAAGCCAGGGGCTGTCTTAGGGTTTCCGTTGCTGTGAAGAGACACCATGATCAAGGCAACTCTTATGAAGTCAAACATTTCACTGGGGCTGGCATACAGTTTCAGAAATTTAGTCCATTATCATAGCAAGAAGTATGTCCGCATCCCATCCAGGCGGGCGTGGTGCTGGAGAAGGAGCTGAGAGGTCTACATTTTGATTTTATGTGTTTTGGGTTTTTTTTTT
>JADRCD010141095.1:0-33095 GCA_019843815.1 Montemys delectorum | reverse complement strand
GGTTTTTCGAGACAGGGTTTCTCTGTGTAGCCCTGGCTGTCCTGGGCTCGCTTTGTAGACCAGGCTGGCCTCGAACTCAGAAATCCACCTGCCCTCTACCTCCCAAGTGCCGGGATTAAAGGCGTGCACCACCACTGCCTGGCTTATCTCTCAGTTTTTAAAAAATATTTGAAACTCGTTCTGTGGGTGTAGAGGAGAGTGTACATCTTTTTCTTGATTTTTCTTAGTGATCTATCTGTCTGTCTGTCTGTCTGTCTATGTTTGTGCGGGCGGTGGGGGCAGCTGTTCTGCTTATATGCATGTGCACGATATATGTGTACTGTTCATAGAGACCAGAAGAGGGCGTCAGATTCTTTGGAACTGGAGTTACAGACACCATTAGACATTGTGTGGGTGCTGGGACTCAAACCTGAGTCCTCTGGAAAAGCACTCAGTGCTCTTAACCACTAACTCATGTCTCCACTTTTACTTACATTTATGTTGCATGGTTTTAATGAAAGTATAATAAAAGGCCATAGACCTTTTCAGTCCTGTTAGGTTTATTAGAAAAATAGCGCTGTCTGTTGGCTCCTAAGCTAGGAGGGTTGTTTCCTATCATGTGAAGATCTGGGTATGGCAGCATACGGCTGTAATCCTAACACTCAGGAGGCAGAGGGAGGGGATGGTAATTGCTGCAAGTTCAAGGCCAGTCTTGGTCTACATGGTGAGTTCCAAATACAAATGACAAAACGCATTGTTCTAACCCTGAAGTACTCATGTACAGGTTCTGGTCTGCAGGCCTTGTGTTCAGCTGGCTATGCATGTTGTACTTGCTCATGTTATATATGTGTATTATATTCATCATAGTGCTCATGGAAGACAGGGTATTGTATTCCCTGAAACTGGAGTCACAGGTGGTTGTCAGTTTTCACATGGGTGCTAAGGAACTGAGGCTGAGCCCTCTGCCGGATCCGCCCTCAGAGCCATTGCTCCAGCCCCCTAAAGGGCCCTTTAACCAAGATAACAAATGTGTATACCAAGAAGCAGACGTGTTACTCATGCTGTATTAGGCACAGATGGGACATGTGCACTGTATGTGTAACTCAAGTGCCCTGAAGACAAGAAGGAACTGTGACCTGTGCCTGGCACTCGTCTTTGCTTAGTCTTTGCTTGCTTCTCCTCTATGGAAGTGACATGCTCCTCTGGAATTCAGAGTATAGGCATTTAGTAGCTTTTCTAATGAAGACTTGGACAAGTTGTATTACTGTGATTTCCAGTGGTCATCTAGGAAGGATGGTGTGGCTGTCTGGCACTGTGACAAATGGAGGATGCATGAGAAAAGTGTGTGCGGGGGAGTTATTAGTGGTGGTGTACTTTGTTTTGTTTTATATTTGGTGGTTTTTATAATGGAAACTAGTAGGAGCTTAAGAACATTAAGAACTTGGGCTGGAGCTCTGTGCTACACTGCCGAGCACATGAAATATCTCAGGTTTGAGCCACAGTACTATTCTTAAAACCAGAACATTGAAAGCCTGTTTAGGAATTGGAGGAAATTGAAGGTGTCAAGGTCTGCTGCGCTTGCAGCTCGCAGCTCAGATGTGAGAGCTGGTATTTTGCATAATGGTCCCTAAACCCTAAAGCTGCAACCTTTGCCATGCATAGATGCTTTTGTTTTATATTTGTTATTACCTTAATTTTCTAAGCCTAGGATGTGTTTCTATTTATACCTGTATAATTTTTCTTTTTCCTCTGTAGTTATGAAAGATTTTCAAGATTACATGGAGCCTGAAGAAGGTTGTCAGGGTTCCCCACAGAGAAGAGGGCCTCTGGCCTCTGGCTCAGATGAAGACAGTGTTGCCCTCCCTCTGGGTGACAATGTGCTGACTCATAACCTAGGGATCCCAGTGTTGGTGGTGTGCACAAAGGTACGTCCAGGGAATTGTGAGCTTGGCTGGCTTTGCACAGTGAACAAGAAAGAGTTTTAGAAGCCTTGATGGAGTTTCTTCTATAGGGAGAATTGGGCTTATTCAGGATTCATTAAGGTACACTGAGTGTGTCAGGGTAGACGACACTGTCATTTCATGCTGCTGCAGAGTTGACAGCACTTAGTTCAGAAAGCCCTTGGGAGGCAGAGTCAGGTGGATTTCTGAGTTCAAGGCCAGCCAGTTCTGGTCTACAGAGTAAGTCCAAGACAGCCAGGGCTACACAAAGAAACCCTATCTCGAAAAACCAAAAAAAGAAAAGAAAAGAAAAGAAAAGAAAACCATCTTGGATTTCAAAGTTGTGTTAATCCTAGTTTTTACTAGGCAACCTTGTTGCCCAGCTGCTGGTTCTTCCTGTTTCACACCGGTCTTGAGATCAACGAGGTACAGTGCCCCTGCAGTGAAGCCCAGCGCACAGCAGGGTGACCTCATAATGATGTTGGAAACATTTATGGGGTGATCAGGCCTATTGTGTCTGTACTTTGTGTATAACTGAGGCCCAGGGTGAAAGAGAACTCTCTTATTCTTTTACTCTTTCTAACACCTGGACCCCTGTCTTGAGGCATTTCTTTAGGAATTTTTTGTTTCTAAAGAAGTTCCTTGTTCTGATCTTCAGCAAGCAGAAAAGCAGAGAGCTAACATTCCTCTTGGTTGTCTCTCCTACAGTGTGATGCAGTGAGCATCTTGGAGAAGGAGCATGATTACAGGGACGAGCACCTGGACTTCATCCAGGCACACCTGCGGAGATTCTGCCTCCAGTGTATCCTTGGGATGCTGTACCGGGCCCCGGAGCACAGTCTTTCCTCCAAAGCCCCTCCTCAACACAGAGTAGCCCTTTATTTTTCTTTTCTTTTCTTTTCTTTTTCTTCATTTCACTTAATTACTTGAGGGTGGGACACATGAGTGTGGGAGTTAGAGGAAAACCAGGGAGTCAGTTTTCTTCCATCACGTGGGTTCCAAGTCAAATCTAGGTTGTCAGGCTCGGCAGCAAGCACCTTTATTCAAGCACTAACCCATCTCGCCTGTCTCAAGGAGTAGATTTTGTCATGGGGCGGGGCGGGGTGGGGGGGAATTGCAATCTTTCTATTAGTTTTATAATTTTGCTATGTTGGAATTTCGGAATTTTATACATAATAACTTAGGCATGTCTTTGCTCACTTTGGAAGTATTGTGGATTTTTTTTCCTCCTGTTTTGTTTTGTTCCGTTTCGTTTTGTATTTTTTGACAGAGTTTCACTGTATCACCCAGGCTGGCCTGGAACTTGTGGTCCTCTGCCCCAGCTTTTTGAGTGCTTGGATTACAAGCATGTGCTGCATATCCAACGTAGTTGTTTTGTTTTTAAAGCCACACTTTTGATAGGCGTTCGTATTAAGAAACTGATGCATAAGCCTGGTGGTGGTGGCGCACGCCTTTGATCCCAGCACTTGGGAAGCAGAGGCAGACAGATTTCTGAGTTTGAGGCTGGCCTGGTTTAGAGAGTCCAGGACAGCCAGGACTACATAGAGAAACCCTGTCTCAGAAAAAACAAAAACAAAAAAACAAAAACAACAGCAATAAAAAGAAATTGATGCATGACCATTTTATTACCCAATTACAGTGTTTGTACTTAAAATCTTAATTAAACTTTGCTCTTATTCAGAGAGGTATAATTACCAATATAGTTACTGATTTAGATGATGTGATTGTTTCTCATGTTTTGTGCTGCCCAGGAAAAAGATGCCATGTCATCAACTTTTAGAGTCTTCTGTATAAATCCAGTGGTAGTGACAGGCGCTTCCTTTGAGCCCTTCATTGGCACCTATCTCTGAAGGTGTCCCTGATGATGATCTCGTGATCTTGTGAGTCCATGCCTGGGAAGTAACCTGTGTACCTCTGTATGCTGAGCGTGGTGTTCCACTGACTTTGCTTCTTAGAAAGCAGCCTCAGCAAGCAGTGGTGGCGCACACCTTTAGTCCCAGCACTTGGGAGGCAGTAGGCGGATTTCTGAGTTCAGGCCAGCCTGGTCTACAGAGTGAGTTCCAAGACAGCCAGGGCTACACAGAGAAACCCTGTCTCGAAAAACAAAACAAAACAGAAAGCAGCCTCAGGAGTGGGCAGCACTCTTTAAGTATTAAAAAAGATGAACAGCTGCACCCTACCGCAGCCTCAGCTTGGCGCGTTTCTCTACCGTGGCTCTCTACTCCCTCTGTAGTTTTGAAAGTCTGCGTGCCTTGTTATTCGCATGCAGATAAAACAAATCGCCTGGAGTTTAAAAGATTATGCTTTTGTGCGATTGGGTTTTGTCTCACAATGAATTGGTTTTCCTTAAGCAAATTGATTAGATGGCGCTGCCTTGATTTACACCTCAGTGAAGGAAGAAAAAAACCTTGACTTGCTGTATAAGTACATTGTTCATAAAACATACGGCTTCCACTTTACCATACCCGCCTTAGTTGTGGAAAAGGATGCAGTTTTTATGTGAGTTCTTTGGAGGTGGTGGCGCTTTGCTCTTCTCTTTATAGTCCATGTGCTGCGCATGCGACTTTTCAGGGCGGTGCTTCTGTCTGAAAGAGTGTGTGGGCTGGCCCTCGGGTGCTAGGCAGGTGCAGCTTCCCCTCGCTGCTCCTTCCGCATGACTCGTTGGGCTTGAGGGAAGTGGGTGGTGTGGTCAGAGGTGCCGCATTCCTTCATTGAAAGAAAGTTGCCTGACTGTAAGCAAGCCATTTGTGCACTTACTGTCAGCTCTGGTGAGGCGTTGGCTGTGAGGAGAATCGAAGTTAGGGATTTCAGTGCGGTGACCTGCAGTGGCTTATGTGAGAGCATCTGGTGACTGCCCTTGACAGGGGTGACTGTGAGTGTCCTCTCAGTGTCCCCATCAGTGTGGGCCTCAGCTCAGCTCTGCTTGCTACTTGCTGGCGTCTGCATTTTACAGCCTCTGGGATTGGTCTTCCTGCCAGACACTTAGGTACCCTGTTTTCCTGAGTCTGTGTCTTTTCTCTCAGGAGAGAATCGTGTTGCTCTGTCTGCATATAATGGTGCTGTGGTCTTACATTAGCAGATTGATGTTAAGATTTGATAGGCTCTGGACTTGACAGTAACAGTTGTTCATTCAGCAAGCTTTTCACATCACCCCCTGGGTACCCAGGTTCCCTACCGAGGACACAGAAATGAATGGGGTACACCCCTGTTACAGCACAGAAACAGACACATTCTGAGGCGGAGGGGACAGCAGTGGGTTGGTGGAACGGGGCCCAGAAGATGTGCTCCTGGAAGGTGCTCGCTCTGTCTCAGGCAAACCAGGAGGAAGGGGCCAAGGGCACCTATAAAAGGCGGAAAGTTCGAGAGCCAGGTGCTTCAGGAAAATTAAACAGGTTACCTCCTGCATATTAGGAGAGTCTCACTCAGACTGTCCATACCCTAGCTCTGAAGAATCGCCCAAAACACAAGACAGGCACTAAAGCAGAAACTCAATGAATGGTCTGCTTCTTGTACTCATTTAGTTCTTAATTACGTGGTCCTGAAGCAGGAGTTCTGGTTGGATTTAGGGCTGGTGCGAGATGGAGACGCATCTTGTGCCTTCTTGAGGCTTATGGCATTGTAGGTCAGGATAGAAGCTCAGCTGTGTCCAGCCTCTTTTTTTACTGTTGTGTCTCTTGCTAGTTACCTCAATAGGAATTTGTAAGGTCTGCAAGGGTGTTTGGGAGAAGTATCCTGATGGCACCGTCTTGGTAATATAACTTGGTCTGGGAGTTGTGAGAGCAGTCAGTTGTTGTTGAACTAGAAAGAGCTTCTTGAGCTCAGAAGTGTGGACAGTATGTGGTTGCTGCCCTTCAGAATGGGAAGTGGGAAGTCTGATCCAACCTCATTTTTTTTCTTGCCTCATGATGTTGAGCTGTATGACACCTACATAGGAACCTATGGCTTCCTGTGTCTCTTGTCAAGGACCCAGGATAGATGTAGGCCATAGCTTCCCCCTTGGCTTCAAGGCACATCTTCCATGCCAGCAAAATTAATGAACTACTCATAAGATAATTGGTATAAAGAAGTGTCCTCAAGAGGGACAGAATGCGAGAGGAGAGCCAAAGGCCAGGAGTGCCGATCCTCTCTGGGTGTCCTTTGTGCATTGTTGCTCTGAGCAGGGTCCTACTCAGCCCTTGTTCTTCCGATGGTTCCTTAGGCCTAGCTTCCCAGGGTCACGTTGATCTGTGCCTCTTTGGCTTATGTACCCAGAGCTATCAGACACCTCCAGCACCTCCAGACTTAGAGCCGTGGGGACGGACCTCACCCAGGAGTATCTTATAATCTGAAATGTGTTTGAGATGTGTGTGGGAAGGCAGTCTCAGGCAAAGCCAACTGATCTGTGTCTCCTTGCCTTTAGACCTGCAGGCTGGGACAATGAAAAGAAAATTGCTATTTTACATGAAAATTTTACAACCGTGAAGCCAGAAGATGCATATGAAGATTTTATTGTAAAGCCTCCTGTGAGAAAGGTACCTCATTCAGTCCCTTGCAGGCCTTATGTAGGTGGTCTGAAGTTAGGAAAATGAGACCTGCTGTTCCAGGAATGGCTCACTGTATGAAGTGTGGGGTGACGGGATGGCCGTGTCATATCCCAACAGCATTCCTACCTCTCGGGAATTACTTTGGCCAGATCCCCTCCCTCCCTTCGGGGTCTCCTGCTTGAAGACTATGATCTGGGAGGTACTTAGTGTTTAGGACTTGCCACACCTAACAACACGAAAGGGTTACGTCCCATGGCTAGTTCTGGAGAGCGTCTGTACCTAGTTAGAACAGTGGAACTACAGTCTCAGGAAGGATCCCCAAGCCCGAGTGAAGCCCACACCACGATTCTTGGAGCATGAACTTTGACAGACATTTGATTATTTTCATTGCCTGTGGTCACAAACGTGTATCATTTCACAGCTGGTCCATGACAAAGAGTTGGCAGCTGAGGATGAGCAGGTGTTCCTAATGAAACAACAGGTAAGAGGCCTCCTCTTTCGTGGAATGCCGTTTCCAGAGCAGGTTTGGGGACTGTGTGTTTGAGAGTATGCAGAGGCATGGAGGTTCAGATGAGGTTTCCTCTTCCCCTACTTTGTCTACAGGTAGGGACTGGAGCACGTGCTTCATGATGCCTGCCTGCATTGTACATTATACTACAGGGATGGACTTAGTATGCTTT
The DNA here is from genome assembly GCA_019843815.1 of Montemys delectorum. Classification (NCBI taxonomy): domain Eukaryota; kingdom Metazoa; phylum Chordata; class Mammalia; order Rodentia; family Muridae; genus Montemys; species Montemys delectorum. The sequence continues at coordinate 25,973 of JADRCD010141095.1, read as the reverse complement.
AATGCGCCCTAGAAAGGTTTTCTGGCATACTTCTTGAGTGACAGTTTACCAAGTGGCCTGGTTCACCACAGTGATTTTTTTTCCACAGTGTATAAAAGTGGAGGTACCACAGTCCCTAATCTCAGCAATCATGAGGCAGAGACAGGTAGATTTCTGTGAGTCTGAGGCCAGCCTGGTCTACAGAGGGAGTTCCAGGACAGCCAGGGCTTTTATACAGAGAAACCGTGTCTCAAAAAACATACATACATACATTCTCACTCATACAGACAGACACACACACACACACACACACACACATACACACACACGGCAGGGGGTGGAAGAAGGGAGGGAGGGAGGGAGGGAGAGAGAGAGAGAGAGAGAGAGAGAGAGAGAGAGAGAGAGAGAAGTTCCAGGATAGCCAGGGCTTTTACACAAAGAAAACCCTTCTCAGAAAACATACATGCTTAATACATACATACATGCATACACATTTTGTACATGAAGAGAGCAATGTAGCCAAAAATGGCATTGAGATTTTAATCCTCCTGCCTCTGACTCTCAAGTGCTGGCATTACAGGCATGTGTCACCTGCCTGGAGCATTTCTTATGCAGAGCTGGGAATCTGGCCCAGCTTTCTGCATGCTAAGCAGGCACTTCACCAACTGAGCTGCATCCTCAGCCCCAGACGACTGGTGGACTATAATAGTTTATTAATTTTTTAAAGAGCATCATGTATACATACAGTGTGTTTTGATGACATTCACTCTTAATTTCTTACCGATCCACCCTGATTCCCGCTATGATAACAGTTTTGAACACTGTTCTTAACACTTCTCTTTGACCCCAATTGTTAGATATGTCACCATCTCCTAAGGGTATGGCCACATCTTGTTAGTTTTTAGCAATTTTTTCCCAACTCTTTCCCTTTTTTGTGGCCTGCTTATTATCTTAGCTTCAAAACTGTTTTCTGGGGTGTCTTCATATACCGGATACAGAATTGAGGTCATTTTGCGTTTGTAGTGTAAAACATGAGTCTGTATTGGCGCCCTGTGAGCAGAGTCATAGGACTGAACCCTTTCTCCAGAGCTCAGTTCATGCTGCAGGCCTTGGCTAATGGCCAGTTTGTCCCTCTCTTTGCAGTCACTCCTTGCCAAGCAGCCTGCCACGCCCACAAGAACCTCCGTGAGTACCTTTCACCAGACAGGGTCATGACCCAGTGTCATGGGTGCCTTCTAACTTTACACTGGTATTTTCGACAGTTGATATGTATGTGGGCTTTTATTATATTTTAAACTGAGTTGGTCTCTCTAAAGGCCCACAGCCAGAAATTCGATAGACCTCAGAAATATTTGACGAAAGACACAACTGATACTTCGTAAGCGTTAGTTTCTTTCTTAGGAGACTGAGCTGGGAGCAAACCTCCACTGTACCGCAGGCATTGTACTTCAGACATGAAAATGTGTTGACTTTGATTTTTTTTATTTTTTGTTATTTTTTATATCTATGTGTGACGTGGGCTGGTTTTGGACTTAGGAATCCCCAGCCAGAGGACCCTCTGGCTCTCCAAGGACGCAGGGTCGGGGTGGACCAGCTAGTGTACCAAGTGCCTCCCCAGGAACATCAGTAAAGAAGCCAGATCCAAACATCAAAAGTATGTATGCCATCATTGGGGAAAGATTTTAGTCCTAGGCCCACGGGGCACATTATAACAGTAGCTGCAGCTTTGGGTAGAAATCCGGGAAAGCTAGGCCAATGGTTTTCCAGGAAGAGTTACACTCCAGCAAGTGCCCATGTGCACCTGGCATGGGTAAGACCTTAGACCCTGCAGGTTTCCTTAGGGAAGAAGTCACTGTACAGTGCGTATCTTGAATCTCTCGTTTCTTTTCTTAGCTTTGTAATAATAATATTTATGAGTTGGCTATTTTTTTCCTTTTACTCTTACCAAGCCACTGCGTATTGATACACAGAGATCCTGGTTGCAGTAACCATCGGAACCCAAGTCTGCATGCTCACTTAGCACCTTCCACTTTGGACACGAGCTTTTTATAACAGGCTGTGAGCCTTGCAGGTTTAAAAAACTGAAACGCACGCACCACACTAAAGACACAGAAATGACAAAAACAAAAGATATTTCTGTGACCCTTAAAAGTGGGAAATGCAAACTTGTTTCTACTGGTGATCTTATCCGCGTCCAGTTAGCCTCAGCTAAGAGACCACAGTGAGTGTAAGCAGCGGACTAGGAAGCTGCAGCCACAGACGATCAATTTCAAGCTGAAGAACCACCTTTTCTGTTTCAGTTTGAATGATGCTTTGTTGTGTTTCTTTGTGTTTCCTTAGATAATGCAGCAAGTGAAGGGGTATTGGCCAGCTTCTTCAATAGTCTGTTGAGTAAAAAAACAGGCTCTCCTGGAAGTCCCAGTGCTGGTGGAGTGCAGAGCACAGCCAAGAAGTCAGGTACAGGAGAGCCTCAGAGCTTCAGATCCTTAGCGGAACAGTGCTGTCAAACGGGTGTACAGATGCCAGTGATTGCTTTCCCCAGCTGTACACCTCATGTTCTGGCTAGCTATGAACAGAAGCAAGCCTTGTGCTGGTAGTTAAGATCGAGAGCTGTTCTTGTGGAAAGCCCAGGGTTTTAACACCCACATAGTAGTTCCCCACCCCCCCTTAACTCCAGATCCAGGGGATCTGACACCCTTCTCTGACCTCCTTGAGCACCAGGCATGCAACTGGTGCATGGACATACAGGTAGGCATAATGTTCATGTACATAAAGTAAATAAATCTAGGAGTGGGGGAAGAGATTTATTTGCTTCACAGCCCCTAATCTTGCAGGGAGCTGGAGCCTGTGAGCCTGCATGGTCTACTGCAGGATCCCTCCGTGGCCCAGCCATCTGTCCTTTCATTCAGGATGGTAGGACGAGCTAGTCTTGAAGGTTTCTCAAATAAAAATGGTTAAGTTCTTGAGAATCACATCCTTTCTTAAACTAGAATACATTTATTTCATTTTCGTGGGGCCAGGGATTAAACCTAGGAGTTGATGAATGCTAGGCGAGCAGTAGAGTGTTTCTTTGGCTTGCCTTTGTGTTTTAGAGACAAACCTATGTTGGTCTCATTCACTGTCTGGCCTTAACTCTTGATCCTCTTGCTAGGACTGTAAGTATGCACCACAACACCCCACGTATAAAGGGTATATTAGGCATATGCTATGGAGTGGTTTCTCTAATTGATTTTTCCAAAGTAGACAAGGATATTAGAAGATGTTGTCCTTAGGGCAGTCTGAGCCTCCAGCAACCTAGGAGTTCTTAGAGACCCAAGAATCTGATCTGGGCCTCAGCTTTGACCTTGTATTTGTCCCGTATCAGGTAAGGGTCATTGTCCAGGCCCAGATAGTGTTTGACAGCAGGAAATAGGAACACCTGCATTGTTCTCATCATAAATCATGGTATTTCCATGTCAGTCAGTTTAAATTAAACTAAATGACTTTATAGGTAGAGTCTCTTTGTTTTCTGGGGATCGAACCCTGCACATTAATGGAAATACTTTGCCAAAGCTACATCATCAACCCATTAATCAGCCTGAGGTGTTGTAGTTAGAAATTAAACCTGAGTGCCTGTCTGGGAAACAACATAGTTTACTGCATGTCTGAAATTCACATGGGGACCTCCAGGGAGATAGTAGAACGGTACACAGGACTTAGGGATGGGCATGAGGGTTCTCAGAAAGGCCCCTTGAGTTTGGCACAGAGACATCCTCAGCCCCTGCTGAGGTAGTGGCTGCCTAGTTGGAGGCACCGCCTAGACTCCGTGACATTGGCAGTAACAAGATTGTCTGTTTTTGTTACCCTTGGTGAACAGGCTTTTCTCATTTTGAAGATGCTGTCACTAGGAGTGATGGCAAAAGTCTGTAGGGTTTCGAGGCCAGCCTGGTCTACAGAGTGAGTTCGAGGCCAGCCTGGTCTACAGAGTGAGTTCCAGGACAGCCGGGGCTACGCAGAGAAACAAAAGTATTTTCTCACTTCTATTTTGTGTTCTCTCTCTCTCTCTCTCTCTCTTGTTCTATTTCCTTTCTTTAAGGACAAAAGACTGTGTTGTCAAATGTTCAGGAAGAACTGGATAGAATGACTCGAAAGCCAGACTCCATGGTTACAAACTCTTCAACAGAAAATGAAGCCTGACCCTCCTTTGAAAGTGCATCCGTCAAATGACCAAATAACTATGTATATTCATCTGATAAGACCAGGATTTTTCTGATACGGCACATGCTATCAGTTTTTGGGGGTAGGGGAGATGAACTTTAAAAAAAAATACATATACTTCATTGGCTTGTCCGAGTGTGAAATGCACATTTAGGAAGGTTACATGTCAGGCCCCTTGTTAGGGATGTTCCTTGGGCTCTTGGGCTGCGAGTCTCTCGTGGGAAGCAAGCACAGCTGGGCTTGTAGAGTGGAGAAAGGAGGCCCACTTTCTAACAGGGTGGAGCAAACGAAGCTAGGAAGTCATGGTTCAGATGGATGGTTAGTTTGACCAGTTGCGTGTTAGCAAACTCACTTGTTCTTGGGAAGCAGGTTAAGTAGCCGAAAGTCCAGGAAAGAAAGGTTCAGGAGGGACGAGAGAAGTGCTGGTGGGGAAGCCGAACGTTGAGGGAGGTGGAGGAAGGGAGTGAGTGAGCGGCATTAGTAAGTACATGCTCGGTAGAAACCAAATAGCACCAGTTAAGACCTAACAATTAGAAACATTTCCAAACTAAGCACTAAACAGAATGGGAACTGGATTTGTTCTAATGCATCTTTAAGTTATGGGAAATGTGTTTTATGTAGGGCGCTGACTCAGGGCTGGTGGAGACCTCAGCTGCCCAGGACCCACATGCTTGGCCCAGGCCAGGGCCCTTGTCCTTGGAGAGATGCTGGGCTCTACACACATGTAACCTGGGGCAGGCAGTCGCTGTGCGTTATGTTCAAAGTCAGCAGATACAAAATTAGATGTTTTAAATAGTTCCTGTTTTGTTTATTACTTTTAACTACCACAGGCTGGCCAACTAATAGAAAATGGGTGATCGATTTCTCACTGTACCACATTGGCAGTGTTCTATGGAAGTTTGGGGAGTATTTGATGTTATTGTATTTTGCTTCTTTGGCTTGTGCCAGATCCTGCCTTAGAGCCTGTGGTAACCTTCCCTGGGACAAGCAGGTCCTTTCTGCAGCTCCCTGGTCGGACGATTGCCATCAGACCGACAAGTGGGTGCTTGCGTGGAGAGTAGAAGTGGTAGGCTTGTGCTTTTCATAAAATGTAGCACTTCTCTTACGGAAGTGCAAGTTTTATGTGTCTTCCATTAGGGGCATGTTCATGAACACTGTCATGTCACACCACCATGCTGAAGAGAACTTCTGTGGATTTGAAATAGCACTTTGAGTTTCTGTGTGACACTGCACATGTAAATGCAAACACTACCATGACTTTAATGTATAAAATACTTGTTATCCAAACCAAGGGGAAAACCACAGTTCACTTCCGTGGAGTTTACTTTTTTTTTATATGAATGTTTGTTATTGTGTCTCGACGTAATGTTCCTAATGTCATTACATACATGCCAGATTTGACTAACCACTAATGTAGTTCTGGGCATAAGTTAACATCTAGTTACATGACGAGGCTCTTTAACTGTCAAGTCGCTTCTTAAAGGTCTGAAAACTGTTAAGGAGAAAGCTGAGTGCTTAACAACAAAAAGATGTTTCTTGTGCCAGTTTTACTATTGAAATATATTTTTTCCTTTTTTAATTCAGTTTTTTTTTGTTGTTGTTATTTTGGGGTTTTGGTTTTTTGTTTGTTTGTTTGTTTGTTTGTATTTTTTAAACATGCATTGTGGCTTCAAATGACCAGGTTGTCCAGGCAATGACAGTAAGCTGGCTGGAGTGGAAACCATGATGGAGGGTCACCTGATCTCTGTAGCAGCCAGGGCAAAATGAGTGACCTCAGAAACTAGGAATTCTTGCAAAGACACGTGCCTAATAGTGTGATTTTTTTTTTTTTTTTTTTTAAATTTTGATACAAAACTTGAAGTGCATCACTTGAAGTGCTAGGCACTTTTTGTGTTGATGTCAGATGTGCTGTAAGCAACCAAGGAAATGCTGAGGTCTGGCCGTGGGAGGTTTGGAGACCACTGTTACTCCTTTGAAACTTGGATGCTCCTAGTTTCAGAAGAAATTGATGCATGTTACCATGTGCTCAGTAGTTGCCAAAGTCCACCAGCTTTGGGGAGCTTCAGGGTTCTTTGGGGATTTGAGGAGATGAGGTAATTTTTATTATTTTAGGAGTCTCAAGCATTAGAACCAAAGGCCAAATAATAAACAGCCTTTACTTTTTAAAGTAAAATTAATTTTATTTGCAAGAATACTCTTGTATGGTAGACTATAAAAGACAATTTTATGACTATTTATACACATAATGATTACCTCTGTTTGTCTTTAAATGGATAATTTTAAGTAAGCCCAACCTAAAAATTATAGCTCAGATGAGGGCTGTGAATTGGTCTTTCCTAAAAATCCAACAGATATGCTGCTAGATTATTTTATTTTATTTTATTTGCACTTTAAAAAAACAAAACAAAACAAAAAAAAAAGACAAAAAAACAGGGAGGGTTTCTCTGTGTAGCCCTGGCTGTCCTGGAACTCATTCTGTAGACCAGGCTGGCCTCCAGAGATCCGCCTGCCTCTGCCTCCCAAGTGCTGGGATTGGCGTGTGCTACTGTGCCCGGTTGTACCCTTTTTTCTGTTTTACTTTTTTTTTTTAAATTGGCATTTTAAAACCAGTATTTAAACTGAAGAGACTGTTTTCTTGATGAAGGTGAAAGTGACTGCTCTGTACATCATGACCTGAACAATGTTGATGCTGTAAGTGAAAGTTCACTGTTGTCTCTCTGCTGAGTTCATTGGTGTTTTTAACTTCAAATTAGGACTGCAGACATCTCCCACCAGCCTTAGTCCAGGGTGTGGCTCTGTCTGGGTGCAGTATGCTGTCATGTGGAGCCTTGCTTTCTAGTGCTAGGGAAAGAGATGTCTAATGACTGGCTTCAATAAACAAGAATCCAGACTGCTAACAGGTTTTGGTGACTTTGTTTTTGATAAAGCATCCCACTAGCTATCCATTACCTGCTGATTGTATGTGGGTATGTGGCATTGTAGCTAAGAATGTGTATACCTTGGGCTGGTGAGCTGGCTCAGTGTCACCAAGCTGCCATGAAGCTTGACACCCTGAGTTCAGTCCTCAGGACCGACTTGGTGGATCCACTCCTTGAACTTGTCCTCCCAACACCACAAGAACATACACAGTAAGACAGACCACACATATTAAATATGTACTTCTCTTACTTGAATAATCAGAAGAAGAGGCTCCTCCAGCCTCCGGTGATATCAGTTTGGTCCCTACTGTTTACTTCAGACAGCTCACAACTGCTTGTGACTCCAGCTCCAGGAGATTTGACAGGTGCCTCACACACATACACATGAGTAAAAAGACTTTAAAAAGTAAAATCAGAACCAGGTGGTGGTGGTCGTGCATCCCTTGAACCCTGTACTTGGAAGGCAGAGGCAGACCTATCTCTGTGAGTTCATGGCCAACCTGGTCTACAGAGCAGGTCCCAAAACAGTTTGGGGCCAAACAGAGAAACCCTGTCTTGAAAAATTCAAATAATAATAAAATAAAATCAGAAATGTGTTTTTTATTTACTCTTTGGTTTTTTTGTTAAGGAGTTTGCCATGTAGCACCAGACTAACGTCAGGTTTCCATCAATCCTTCTGCCTCTGCTGCCTAAGTATTGGATTTATAGCATTCCTAGGCAATAATCAGAAATTTTAATAAAAAAACATCTTAAAGGTCTGCTTCAGTGGTTGTGGCAGTGTGCAGGGGCTTTGTGGGTAGCCATGTGTTGCTTTCATGCTCTGAAGTGTGCTGAGTCATGTTTCATGTGACTGAGGAGTACTGAGGATTCATAGAGAAGCATTAGAGCAGTGTTAGGAAGGAGCCTTTCATGGATTTATTTATTAAGGGTTTTTTAAGACTTTTATTATTTTAATTATGTGTATAGGGAGTATATGCACACAAATGCAAGTGCCCACAGAGGTCAAAGGTGTCAGATGTCCCGGGTTACAGGCAGTTCTGAGCCACTTGGTGTGGGTGCTGGGAGTTGAACTCAGGTCCTCAGGAAGAGCAGTATGTGCTCTTAACCACTGAGCCATCTCTCCAGCCCTCTTCAGGGTTTTTAGATTTATTTCTGTGTGTGAGTATTTGGCCTGTGTGTATGTCTGTGCACCATGTCTGCCTGAAGAGGCCAGAAGAGGGTGTTGGAGCTCAAGATTGGAGTTACAGACAGTTGTAACTCCATGTTAGTACTGGGAATCTTGCCTGAGTCCTCTGGAAGAGCAGCAAGTGCTCTTTGGTTTTTTGAGACAGGGTTTCTCTGTGTAGCCCTGGCTGTCCTGGAACTCAGTCTATAGACTCAGAAATCCACCTGTCTCTGCCTCCCAAGTGCTGGGATTAAAGGCGTGCATCACCACCTCCTGGCTGCACTAAGTGCTATTAACTGCACCAGTCCCCATTGCTTGCTCTTCTGTGAGGTGGTCTCAGTCTGTAACCCTGGTTGGCCTGGAGCTCAGAAAGATTGCTTGCCTCGCCTCCTGAGCGATGGGTTTAAAGATGTATCTCACCATCCTACTTTTTTTTTTTAAAGATTGTTTTTTATTTTTCTTTTTTTGTTGTTTTTTGGGGTGTGTATGTGTGTGTGTGCATGCTGCTTGTATGTATATGTGTACCACCTGTGTCCTGGTGCCCTCAGAAGCCAGAAAAAGAATATTGAATTCCTTAAAATTGGAGTTAGAGACAGTTATGAGCCACCATATGGGTGTAAACCAAACCCTGATTCTCTGCAAGAACTGCTGAGCTTTCTCCAGCCTCTGGTTACTTTCTGATGTTGATCTTGGTGAGATGAGTAGTCCTATGAGCACTTCCACTCTGGCTCCAATAAGCAGGACACAGCAGAATCTATGGAAGTGGGGTTTGGGCTGGAGCAGCAGCTCATCTGTTAAGAACTTACACTGACTTGGAGAGAATTGGAGTTTGACTCCCAACATCCGTGCCAGACTCACAACTTCACAACCTCAGCTCCAGGGAAGTCAGACACCCCCACCTCATCCTCCAGGGATACCTGCACCACAGTGACATAGCCATGTACAACACAATTCAAAATAAACATTAGGCCTGGTAGTGGTGATGCACTCCTTTAATCCCCGAACTCAGGAGGTGGAGGCAAGCAGATCTCTTGAGTTCGAGGCCAGCCTGGTCTTCAGAGTCAGTTTCAGGACAGCCATGGCTGCACAGAGAAACTTTGTCTCAAAAATAAACAAAACAAAAACATAAATGAGTGAATAAACACTTAAAAAGAAAATTGGGTTCTCTATTGAAATAGATGAATTGTGGAATTTTATTTTTGAGCACACTGAACAGATTTACTAAGGAAAAACAAGAATCCAGTGGGGTTGTAATGAAAGACCCCCATAGGGAGACCCTCACTCAAGTCCCAGGAGAACGTGCACCCAAGGAAACACGAGAGACCATCTTGATGTAAACACACGAGGTAGTTTAATATCGGAGCTCCGGGTGGACCCATATCTCACGCAGGAGACAGAGGGATCCACCTCGAGGCTCAGGGGTTAGGGGTTTTTATAGGAAGGAGGTCTAGGGGAACAAAGGAATTATCATAGCAATACATAATTGGCTAATTCAAATCCAGCTAGAATACGTGCAGATCAGAGCATAGGGAAATTACTAAGGGTGGTATTGAGGCAGCAGGGCATCTGGCTGGCCTCCAACTATACCTCATCATTCAGTTGGGTCATCTTGCCCAGACAGGTCCCTGCTTGCCTGAGCCCACCCAGACATGTCCTATCTATCTCTTCTTGGCCTGTTAGTTCCCAGAATGTTCAACAGCTTGCTTGCTCATTCCCAGGCCTATGTGGGCAAGCTTGTGCTGGATTTTCAGACTTATAATTCTTCTACCTGGCCAGCACAGGTCCTAAGCTTTAGTTACTCCTTTCAGTAAGGGAGACATTCCCCTGCCACCCTTTGTTTTGAGTCTTGTCATGAACCCTGTTAGCCTAAACTGTCCTGCCCCCAGCTCCCTACTGCTGTAATCCAGCAAGCTCTGTTCATGAATTACATTTCTGAATATTGAATTCTTACCAACTTTGCTCCTCAAGTTTTTATTTGTTTTTTGAGACAGGGTTTCTCTGTATAGCCCTGGCTGTCCTGGAACTAACTCTGTAGACCAGGCTGGCCTCAAACTCAGAAATCTGCCTGCCTCTGCCTCCCAAGTCCTGGGATTAAAGGCTGCTTCTCAAGTTTTTGTTTGAAAAATTGTAAACAAAAATTGCCAGGCAGTGATGGTGAACGCCTTTAATCCCAGCACTTGGGAGGCAGAGGTAGACGGATTTCTGAGTTCGAGGCCAGCCTGGTCTACAGAGTGAGTTCCAGGACAGCCAGGGCTACACAGAGAAACCCTGTCTTGAAAAAACAAAACAAAACAACAACAACAACAACAACAAAAAGATGTATCAAACCACACCTACTCTTTCATAAGAGACTCAAACTTCTGCTCTCCTTCCAAGATACATTCTCATTCTGTAGCCAAGGCTGACCTTGATACTCCCTGCCCCTGCACCCCAAGTTCCAGGATTATTGGCACAAGTCATGGTGCTCTGCCATGGTTTTATCTATTCTTCACTGTGCCATACACCCTCGCATCCCCCAGCCTCCAGCTCTCCTCTCAGTCCATACCCTTGTACACCTCTCCACATTGGTTTTAGGGTTACTGATGTCGTTTACTTCTAGAGGCTTTGCCTACCGGATGCAAGGCCCTTGGTTCAGCCTCTGGTACTTCACAGACACAACATTTAGATGGAGTATTTGACCCTTGAACAGATTAGTATGGGGCTGGAGAGACGGCTCAGTGGTTAAGAGCACTGGCTGCTCTTCCAGAGAGGTCCTAAGTTCAATTCCCAGCAACCACATGGTGGCTCACAACCATCTTTAATGGGATCCGATGCCCTCTTGGTGTAACTGAAGACAGCAACAGTGTGCTCGTATAAATAAAATAAATGCATACTTTAAAAAAAAATAGATTAATCTAGGCTAGTTAAAAAACTGTGTAGTGTAAGCTCTCCACTCCTGGCCCCTTTGTGCTTGAATTTGTAGAGAGCAGTCCTTTAGTCCTTGGTTGTGGTGCACACCTGTACTTCTATCTGTTGTGATGCAGAGACACATCAGTACTTTACGGTCATGCTTGGAGTTCACAGTCAGGTTATGAGACTCCCCCTTCTCAAGAGACAGAAAAGGTTTTGGTATCTACAATTTATTATTTATTAAATGTGAAAACAGGCTGGGCAGTGGTGGCGCACACCTTTAATCCCAGCACTTGGGAGGCAGAGGCAGGTGGATTTCTGAGTTCGAGGTCAGCCTGGTCTACAGAGTGAGTTCCAGGACAGCCAGGGCTACACAGAGAAACCCTGTCTCGAAAAACAAAACAAAACAAAACAAAATGTGAAAACAGTTTGTGTATTACTGAGATAGAGTACTTTGTTTTTTACCCAAACTGGGAAACTTCTACTATGCAGCCAGTTTCCTTGTCTTCACAAAGAAGGGGTGAAATGTCTTTCCAGTCATGAAGAATAAAGGAGGTTCATGTCTGCCTGACATGGTAGAGTTTCAGTGAGATGATCCTAAAAGTCCTTCATTATCCTGGTTGCAGCTACCTCTTCCTTAACCCTATCCCTTCCATTTATGACGTGTTGGCTTGTAGTTTAAGGAAACAGAGGTTAGAGGGAGGGATATGCCTCAACATTTACCCAGAAGTCCCAGCATATTCCTCCAGGATGCAGCCGCTGTGGCAGCAAGGCTGGTGTTGGCATTGACTGCATCCCTCCCTGTTCCCCTGCTCTTCCCTATTCCCTGCAAGCTCCGTAGACAGCCAGAAGGATAGAAAGTGCTCTCTTCTGATGGGCTGGCTCTTCTGGTGAGTCAGGGGTGGAAATTGGAGGACGAGTGACAGACATTAACTCTGAAGGCACAGCTCAGACCCCAGGAATGATGATGGCTGCACCCAGGTGGTTTGAGGTCAGTCAGGCCTGGGTACCAGTGAGAATATCAAGGTGAGAAGGGAGAACAGAAGCTTTACTGAGTAGCAAGGGTTTTTGAAAGCCCCGGTTCTGCAGGGATGGGATCCCAGAGCTGAGGGAAATCACATGCTACGTGGGACAAGACATTCCTTAACCTCTTAGTCATATTTCAAGATAGTAGCCTGGCCTACCAAATGTTTCCAACCTTGTTAAATTTCTTTGTGTCTGAACTGGTGGCCCCTGCCTGTTTTGCCTCCTTGAGTACATGTGTGCCGTGTATGTATCTGGTGCCCACAGAAGTCAGAAGAGGGTCTTGGACACCTCTGGGACTGGAGTTACAGTCAGTCAGGAACCCCCATGCAGATGCTGAGGATCCTGGCCCCTCCAGAAGAGCAGAGAGTGCTCTTAACTGCATAAGTATCACTCCAGGCCCAGCCTAAGCAACTGAGACCCTGGATTATAAACCCAAATGGCGCTCCTCATCAGGGAAACTTGTCTTTGTAGCAGATACAGACCATGACAGACAACCAGAGCCAATCAGAATGCAGTTATGGAGCCCAACCCCAATCGACACAACTTCCACACCTGAGGCTCAGAGAACATTTCATAAGAAGCGGCAGAAAGATTGTAAGAGCCAGAGGATCAGAATTTGCTGTGAAATTGTGTCCCCTGATAATGTCAGAAACTCCCACAAAAGTCTCACCAACAGGACCGTCCAATCATGAGCTGAACAAGGGCAACAATGATAAAACAAGCCAAAGTTCGTAGGGTGGGGGTAGGGTGGGGCTGACTATGACAAAGACGACATGACACCACAAGGCCTCAACCCCATACAAAGAACTACACACAGCTAAGGAGGCACTAGGCACACACAGTGTGCCTACATATATGCAAGCAAAACACACACAAAATAAATCCACTCATACGTAGCAGATTTGCAGCTTGGTCTTCATGTGGGTCCCCCAACAACTGGAGCAGGGGCTTACCCTGACTGTTGCCTATCTACGGATCCTGTTCCGCTAACTAGGCTGTCTTGTCTGGCCTCCGTGGGAGAGGATGCGCCTAGACCTGCTGTGACTTGAGGTACCTGGGGGGCGCCTCCCCCTTCTCAGAGGAGAAGAGGATGAAGGGTGGGGAGAAGGGCTATGTGAGGGGGGTACAGCAAGGGGGGGTTACAATCGGGATGCAAAGTGAATAATGGAAAAAATACGTGCATCATTAGGGATATAATAATGGTGAAAGCTTGCCTAGCTTTTTTCCTGTGACATCTAATAGAACCCATTTCATGTATAGAATGGAATTTCCATTCCTAAAAGGCTAGGGTTTTAGAAAGGCAAACACGTTTAGACTTTTGTTTTGGGAAGGATTCAACAATTTAAAATTCCGTTCCTTTTTAAGACAGTAATTTATGTTAGAGAGTGGGGGTGCCTCTGAGCATCTGTCAGCAGCCTGTGTCATGTTACCATGTCCTTGATATTTTAAATATTTGGCACGATTCTATGGTGAACCGATTCCTGACCTATTCAGACCCATGTGACAAACACTAGCCTGAAATTTTAATCCTTGGGTCTTTATAGGAAATGAGAAAAAGCTACAAATAAATAACTGCAACGTTTTAAATCCTGAACACAGAAAATGTGTGCATGTTGTGAAGGTATTTTAAAAGGTGGTTTTCGTGTCCCAAGAGAACATCTCTTTCCCAACAGTCTCAAGGGGGATGAACAACCCTGAAGTTTGGTTGGCTGTGCAACAACTCAAGACAGCCCAGAAATAAAAGCCTACAATCCTAACTGCCTGCTACTCCTGCCTGCAGGGCTCAAGCCTACCCTTCTGGAGAGCATTGAGCAGGGTTGGAGGACTTTGCATTCACTGCACTAAACAGACTTTTGTTTAGATTTGCCTTGTGAGTGACTGGGTAGCATGAACTGTTCAGAACAGCCTAAGTGTAGTGTTTCCCTCTCATCCTCTGGGTTCTGCTAAATGTGCTCCAAGAACATTTGCCTGCAGAGCGCCAAGGCTCCCAGCTAGGTCTGTGGGCCGCTCGGGCTTCAAGTTTGGATTGTGTTAATAGCACCTTCTTTGACTCCATGTCTTTTTTTTTTTTCCCCCTGTCCTCTTTCCTTTTCATGTGCAGTAGTTAGGACAGCCTTGAATTTTGGCCACAAGAGCGCCTGAACTCACCAGTGCCCACCAGTGCCCACCAGTAGGTCCGACCTAGGCACGAGGAAAGTGAAGTAAACATTTCCCTGCAGGTGGCAGCAGGCCTCCTCACCCAACACTGTCTCCATTCAGCCGCTCTGCCAGATGATTCCCACTGCACTCAGAACCCTAATGGGTTTCAGCCAGACTGGGACAGCTGCAGAAAAGGGAAACTAGCCCACAGGTGCAGCCCTAATACCTGGGCTGTCTCAGCTGTGGACCCAGACTTGAAGGTGAGTCCTGATCCCAGAAGTTGACAGTTGAGTGGTCAGGAGGAAGAAATCCCTCGGTTTCTCCAAGTCTCCGTGTCATCTTCCAAAGAAGAGAGAATCTCGCCTTCCTCTCAGGGAGACCCTAAGTTCTGTGAGACCTGGGCCTAGCAATGCACAGTGTTTAAATTGTGTGTCAAGGACAGAGGTGAGAACATTTGTAAGGGCTTAGAGATGGTGACAAAGAAAGGCCCAGGGAGGAAGTTACTGCCAAGATCACACAGGAGCAGAACTGGGGACATCCCAATGTCTCTCTGATACGGCCTTCTCCCTAGGCTGCATGCTTTCTACCCAAGGCTGAACAATGTCAAATACTAGGCCTTAAAACTGAAGAAAGAAATTGCTAGTTCAGACTGAGCAAGATAGCTATTTTAGGGCAGACAAGCTCTCCGAGAATCATAAATTCCATCACCTGGGCAACTGCCTGCTTTCATGGGCAAGGCAGTTCTCTGCCATCTGCATGCGTGGGCATCTGGATATGGGAATTTATATGTAGCCCTGTGCCTCCTTCCTGCTTCTCTGGGTAGCTATAGTCACTCTCCAAGGACCCATGGACATGGGATGCTGATACTTAAGATGCTAGTAATGGAAAGTTGAACGAACATGAAGGTCCAGACAGGGCCAGGGTCTCCCCGATGCTACAGGTAAACTCCATAATATAATTCCTCTTAACTCCTCTTAACTTGAAAACTAGAATCTTTATAGGTCCCTTCTCCCCCCCACCCCACCCCCCAACAATTTGGTCCTAAGACCTTTCAGTGAGTAGTGCATGGGAGATGGCTACCTGTGGGTATGATGGGGAGCTGTGGAGCCCTGGAGCAGGTTTTTGGAACTTCAGCAAGTGAAAAGCCATTTCCTGTGCTTGGGAGTGGAATGGGCTGGCTTGGAGGGTTAGCCATTGCCATAGGAAAAAAAGCGCCCTCCTGCAAGACTTCAGCAAGAGCTGAAGTGAGGAGAGAGCGGAGAAATATAAAGCCATTGAGTTGACCTGACTCAGCCTGTGGTGATGCTTGAATACTGTCAATTTGATGGGATCTCGTATTACTAAGAAGACAAGCCTTGGACACGCCAGTAAAGGATTATCTTTGTTAGGTTAATTGAGATGGCCGATCCTGAAAGTGTGCATTACAGGTTCCCTGGGCTGGAGAACTGGTTTGCATAAAAAAGAAAGCTGCCAGATACACTGGCTTCTGCTTTTAACAAAACTCAGGAGGCAGAGGCAAGGAAATCTCAGAATTTGAGGTCAGCCTGGTCTGCGGTATTAGTCTCAGGCTAACCAGGACTGCGTAGTGAGAGAGAGAGACCCAGTCATAAAGAAAACTAAGTGGGGGGGGGGGGGGTTGAAGAGAGCGCTCAGCCGGTAAGAGCACTGACTGCTCTTCTGGAGGTCCTGAGTTCAAATCCCAGCAACCACATGGTGGCTCACAACCATCTGTAATGAGATCTGATGCCCTCCTCTGGTGTGTCTGAGGACAGCTACCGTGTACTTACATATAATAAATAAATAAATCTTTTTAAAAAAGAAGAAAACTAAGGGAAGGGGGGATGAGAGTGTGGGTGGAGAGATGGCTCAGCAGGGTACTGGCGGCCTGGCTGCATCTCCAGAGGTCCAGGTTCGGTTCCCAGAACCCACATGGCAGCTCACAACCATCTGCAACTCTAGTTCCAGGGGATCCAACACCTTCTGGTTTCTATAGGCATAAGATATGCATGTGGTGTGCTTACATACATGAAACCAAAACACCTGCACACATGATAAAATAGGATTTTTTTTTTTTTAAATAAAAAAGAAAGGAAGACAACCGACCACTCGAAGTCACTTTTCTCTGCTTCCTGACTGGGTGCAGCATGATCAGAGGCCTCCAGCTTCACTGCTAGGGATAACTTGCCATGATGGACTATCTATCCTTGCACTGTACGTTGAAATAAACCCTCTCTCCCTTAGGTTGCTTATGTCAGGGTGTGCAACGAATGTATTGCAGCCAGGTATGGGTGTGTGTGTGAACCAAGGAGGGGTGAGCCAGCCACATGACAGACACCCATATAAAGATGAGGGAGGGTGCAGTGGTGAGGATGGGAGAGCGCACTATATAGATACAGTGGGCCAGCAAATTCATTGAGAATGATCAGGCATCTCTCTTTCAGGGCCCGAGGAGGGAGAAGGGGGGATGGGTAATCAAAAGAGGGCAAACTACAGTGAACCCTGTGGTGTTGGGTGGGAACGAGGCCAGCATGTGTGAAACCAGGCCGGGAGGCAATTAGGCATAAATATGTGAAGCTACCCTAGCATCCTACACTGAAAGGGCCGGGAAGGGGCAGCAGAGGCCATATTTGCCAAGCAAGGCAGCTGCCTCACCATACACAAGGTCCTGGGTTCAGTTCCCAACACAGGAGGAAAGGGAAGGAGGAAGGAGGAAGAAGAGATATGGAGGGAGGAGCGGGGAGAAGAAGAAATGGAAGGAAGGAAATTCCAAATTTTCGCACTCTAAATGTGCAGTTGTAGTAGCCTTGGATTGCCACAGATTTGGGGGGGGGGGGGCAGCTACTTCCTTTTGCCACCTTGGTCCCCAGCATCCTACGATCCAGGGATATGGGCTTGCTGAGAATCTGCCCCTAGAATTAGTCAAGTGAACGAACATAACATGGCAGTTTGAGAACCTGTACATTCTAGAGAAAACCCCCAGTGTTAAGATTCTCATCAGCTCAGCTCATATCGTGTATTCAGCCCCAGCCGGTGGAAGGAAGGGTCTTTATACTTCATTCTTCCTGGGTGGGCCTCTTTGTTCCAAAACATGGGGAGCCCCAGCATTAGCAACAGGATTGGATGCTGAGCAAGATCACTAAGATTACCTGGTTCTCATGCAAGAGCCTGCATAGCCTGGTCCCAATATGTAGCCTGGCACTTGGGGAGTGTGGGGGGGGGCGGGCATCAGCACAGGCTGGACTGTGGGTGTCTCCTTGCTGGCTACCTCAATGGCTTCCTGAGGTTCCCATGGCTAGATTAGTCACCATTTGGCCCAGCAGGACACCAGTCTTGGGGATAAACAAAGTCAGTTTTGCACTTTTTCCTTGTGGCCACATTTCTAGCCTTTGCCCAGAAGGAGGAGAAGGAGGGGGAAGGCAACCAGAATTCCCCCAGCAGCATCGAATGCCAGCAGGGTATAGAGGCACCTGGGAACACAAAAATGGGGGTCTCCCAGTGGTGGGATGTCACTGGAAACCGATGAGGGGTTCAGGATGGGTTAGTTTGAGTTGTCCTTGGTCACAGAAGGAATGTCGAACTGGAAAATCCCGGCAAGCACTATTTTTAGAGAGGCTTCGGAAAGCATTTTTCTGGCCAAAGGGGCAATTTCTTTTTTCTTTCTTTTTTTTTTCTTTTCTTTTTTTCTTTTTTAACAGAAACAGCAGTTAGCTCTAACTCTTCAACCACTCCTGCCTGGAATTCTCCAGACCCCGGCCCCTCCTCAAGTCACATGGGAGTGTCGCTGGAGGAATGTGATGCTGCCACAGAGGAGAGTGGAATCTTTCGGATACAAGGATGTTATCCTGGTAGCCTCTTCCTCTGAAAGACCTTTGGAAAGCAGAATTACTTCAAATGAAGTAGTTAGTCTTCAGACATCAAATATAAACTTTCTTGTTGGCCTGGTTCATGCTTGATACTGATAATTGTGTTTTGGGATGTATTTTTTCTTCCGATGTTGGGAACCTAACCTGGAGCTTTGTGCATACTC
This sequence comes from Montemys delectorum, assembly GCA_019843815.1. Lineage (NCBI taxonomy): Eukaryota > Metazoa > Chordata > Mammalia > Rodentia > Muridae > Montemys > Montemys delectorum. Next base: position 7,633 of record JADRCD010141095.1, on the reverse strand, counting down.
GGCAAACATTGTACCACTGAGACACATCTTCAGCCCCCTCCATTTTTCATTTTGAGACAAGGCCTCAGTTACCCTGGCTGGCTTCAAACTCATTCTATAGCCTAGGCATGCTTTAAGTGTGCCGTCTTATTGTCTCAGCCTCCAAAGAAGACTACAAGTCGGGCAGTGGTGGCGCATACCTTTAGTCCCAGCACTTGGGAGGCAGAGGTAGGCAGATTTCTGAGTTTGAGGCCAGTCTGGTCTACAGAGTGAGTTCCAGGACAGCCAGGGCTACTCAGAGAAACACTGTCTCGAAAAACCAAAAGAAGAAGAAGAAGAAGAAGAAGGAGGAGGAGGAGGAGGAGGAGGAGGAGGAGGAGGAGGAGGAGGAGGAGGAGGAGGAGGAGGAGAAGAAGAAGACTACAGACTACAGACCTGCACCCTGGGAAAGTTTACTAATAAATTTTTTTTCAAGATTTATTTATTTTTTTAAATTATATGTATATGTGTGTCTATGTGGGAGTATATGCACTTGAGAACAGGTCCACTTGGTTGTGAGCCACCTGTCAAGGGCAGTAAGAATTGAGCTTGAGTCTTCTGCAAGAGCAGTATGTACTCTTTTTTTAATTTTCCCTTCTCTCATATTACATCCTGATTGCAGTTTCCCCTCCCTCCTCTTCTCATAGATACCCCCTCCTCTCCCCCTTGCCCCAGATCTACTCTTCCTCCATTTCCCTGAAGGAAATGGGCAAGGATATCAACCAACATGGCATATCAAGTTGCAATAAGATTAGGTACAACCCAACTGCTCATCAGAAGCTTCATCTAGCAATTGATGGAAGCCAATGCAGAGACCCACAGGCAAACCTTAGGTGGAGCTTAGAGAACTCCTCGGAAGACAAGGAGGAAAGGTTACAGGAGCCAGAGGGGCCAAGGAAACCACAGCTGTATACTCTTAACCGATGAGTGATCTTTCTAGCCCTAACCTTTTTCTTTTTCTGAGAAAGAATCTTGTTATATGTTGTAGGCTGGTCTCAAACACACAGTGATCCCCCTGCCTTAGCCTCATAAGTACGAGAATTATAGCTGTGTTTCACCACAATAGCTTTAATGATAATCTTTAAAAGATAAAAAAAAAAGATTTATATTTTACTTTATATTTTGCCAGCCTGCATGTGTATGTGGTCTATGCACCATATCTGTGCCTGGAGCCCTCAGAAGTTAGAAGAAGGTATTGGATGTCCTGGAATTGGAGTTACAGACAGTTGTTAGCTGCTGTGTGGGTGCTGGGAACTGAACCTGAGTCCTCTGCCGGAGCAGCCAATGCTCTTAACTGCTGAGTGGTCTCTCTTGGCCCTTTTGATCTTAGTCTTCTCATCTGATACTTTATGCTTAAAACCTACTTGCCAACAGTCTGCATTTTTCTTCAGAAACTGAAGTCTCTGGGAGCCCCTGCTGGTTACAGAGAGTATATGTCACACATGGTAGGTGAGACCAGCTAGCTCATTAAAGCCATAGAAGCACTTCTCCTGTTTCCAACACTCACAAGGATATGGCAGGGCATGGCCTGGATAGGGAATGAAGTGGAAGCCTCTGGCCTCACCATGGTCAGGCACTTCCCCAAGGACAGGATACATGGGGTTCAGAATCTGGGCAAGGAGTTTGTTTTGTGGAATTTGGAATCTAAATTTGTAGGCTTGGTGCTCTGAAGCAGAGAAAGCTATGAATTCTGATGCTCCGGCAAGGTGTGTGGTGGAGGTGGGGGGACGGGTGAGGAATCCCAAATTCCCAGATTTGGAGGTACCTGCTTTTGAAAGGAGCCATGTCCAGACCTAAACAAGAAGCTGAGGGACTTAAGAAGTGCCAAATTTGATTCAGTTCTCCTGGATCTGCTGTTTAGTAAGGATGCTACAGGGTGAGCAAGGCTGGCCATCAGCTGAGTGGAGAGGGAAAAGGAGCCTGGCCAAGAGCTTGTCAGGCTGTCACTGCCTGGTCGGAGAGGACTTGGCCCCTGGTACTTGTGAGGCCCAAGCATGTCTGTAGGTGTGAGTTCTTAAATCTCTGGGGATTCCATCTTGGCTATTCTGAGCAGTTCATCCTGGATCCACTGAGAATAAGGTAGGAGCCTGTTTTCTGACCGGATCTCCCCTCTCTCTGGCAGCTTGGAATAGAGTAGCATCTGGCTTCTTCATCAGCCTGGTCGGAATCTGCTTATGCTGAGTCAGCCCTGGACTTGTGGATCAATCAATCCCTGCAACAGGGACTTCTCCAAGTGCTGCCTGCCTCCCTATCGTTCCTAACTTCATCTTGCCTCTAGCACTAGACGACACACACAGAGTCATAGCTACTGCTAGGGACTCCTGAAGTATTAAAATCCACCGCTGAAGAAAGGATCATAATACCAGGTTTTGACTACTATTTAAGGATCCGTGTGGGATTCCCAACAACACCCCTCAGAAGTCTATGAACTTCTGTTAAAAACCAGAAGAGAAAAATTTGAGTCTGTCTCTGGAACTAAAAATAAACATAGGCAAGTGTCCAGGAACAGAGAACAGTTAATAAGTACTGGAGAGAAGCCTCCAATCTTGCCTCTGCTCCATCCATCTCATGCATGGAAGCCAGAGAGGGTCCCAAGAGACAGGCCACTGGGCTGCTCTAGAGCCAAACACTCTTCCGCTTGGAACCCACCCTCTGAAGTGCCTCACAAGGCCCGTGCTGATGTTCGGCTTCCAGACTCATCTGTCTGTCTTCCCTTTCAGTTCTGTACCCAATCCCCTCTCTTTTCCACCACCACTCCCCACCCCCCTCAACCCCCATCCCCCTGCCTGCCAAATGCTGGGATTAAAGGTGGGCATCATCATGCCCACTCTTCTGGTTTTGTTTGCTGGCTTGTTTTTTTTGTTTTTGTTTTTGTTTTGTTTGTTTGTATCTTACCCCTTTGAAGTGTGTCATTCAATGACATCAAGTACATCAACAATGTACACGACCACCTGACCATTATCTCCATCTAGAACTTTCTCATCACTCAACTGGAAAGTCAATACTTAATAAATCATTATTCCCCACTGTCCATCATATAGTCCCTTGCAAGTGTTGATCTGCTTCTTCTTCCTAGGGATTTGCCTATTCTGAATATTTCCTACAAATAAGATAATGTAGCATGTGGTCTTTTTGTGTCCAGCTACTTTCACTAAGCATGTTTTCAGAGTCCATCCGCATGTTAGCATGTGCCCACATGCCAGTGCCTTTTCTTGTTCATTCTGGTTTTGTATTAGTTGGAAACAGAGTCTCCCTAAATGTTCCTAGCTGTCCTGGAACTAACTATGTAAATCAGGCTGGGCTCGAACCCAGCCATCCTCCTTCCTCTCCCCCCCACCCCCCACCCCCCAAGTGCTGGGATTAAAGATGTCACTACCACGCCTGGCTTTTTAATGTCCAGTTCTTCATCATGGAGCTATGCCATACTGTGTTCATCTAATGTCTGCTAATGGGCATTTGAGTTGTGTCCACCTTCTGCTCCTCCAGAAGTGTTGCCATGGATACTGTAAGTTTTGCTTCATGAAGCACCTGATGTTGATTGCTTCTAGTACATACTCAAGAGTGGAACTCCTTCACAACGTGCATGTGTATGCATGTAAGTTGTTATTGTTGATGATGATGGTGCTGTGTATGTATGTACATGCCACGGCACATGTATGGAGGCCAGTGGACAACTTTCAGGAGTTTTTCTCTCCTTTTACCACGTGGGACTCTGAGATCAAACTCAGTTAGTTAGGCTAGGTGGCAGGTGCTTTTATGGGCGGACACCCCCCCCCATTTTCATTTCGGGGGCAGGTTATTTGTTTGTTTATTTATTTTTGTTTTAAGACAGTGTCTCTCTGCATAGCCCTGGCTGTTCTGGAACTGGCTTTGTAGACCAGCCTAGGCTCTAGCTCAGAGACCCATATGCCTCTGTTTCCTAAGTGCTGGGATTAAAGACATGTGCCACCACACTAGGGTGTTTTTAGTTTTTTAGATTTATTTATTTGAATTGTTTATGTGTATGAGTGTTTGCACACGTGTATGTATGTACACCTTGTGTACCCCCTGAGGACTGCAGAGATCAGAGAGGGCATCAGATTCTCTGGAGCTGGAGTCACAGATGTTTGAGAGCCATCCTGTGGGTGCTTAGGTCTTCTGGAAGAACAATATTTGTTCTTAACTATGGAGCCATCTCTCTAGCCCCTGTTTTATGGGAGTGGAAGGCAGGGTAGGGTTATGAATATATGCGGGTTTGTGCACATGAGTGCAGTGCCCCATGGAGTCCAGAAGAGGGCACCAGATCCCCTGGAACCTACTCAGCTGCTGCAATGTCTCTCCTGCCCTTTTTGCTTGTTTTTGAAACAAGGTCTCACTGTTTTCCCAGGCTTGTCTTGAATTCATGGTCTCAAGAGATCTTTATGTCTCAGCTTCCCAAACAGCTGGGCCTCCGAGCATGCCCCTGTCTCCTCTGTGGAAATTCTATGTGATGGTTTGGAGAATTACTAATCTGTTCACTACAGGGGCTGTGCCATTTTCTATTCCTGCCAGCAGTATGTGGGATCCCAATTTTTCATAATCTCACCAACACTGGTAGTTTCTTTCATTCTTTTTTTAGACAGGGTCTTATTCTGTAGAACTCACTCTGTAGCTGAGGGTAAGCTCGGACCTCATGGCCGAACTCCAGTCTCAACCTCGGAGTGCTTGGATCAGACAGAGGCATGAGCTTTGCCCAGCTTGGCTTCTCTCACTTTTCCTATCCTTGCAAGTGTGAAATGGTTTGGATTTGCATTTTCTTCATAACTAATGATGTTGAGCATTTTTCCATGAATTTTCCCAAGAGGTTTTTTTTTTTTAATTCTTATAATTCTCTTTTATAGTCTTTATTTTGCTCTTTTTTTTCTTCCTTCCTTCCTTCCTTCCTTCCTTCCTTCCTTCCTTCCTTCCTTCCTTCCTTCCTTTCTTCCTTTCACGTGGAGACTCTCCTGCCTCAACCTCCTCAGTGTTTGTGCTGCAGACTATAAACATTTGTCATGCTCTGCTTGGCAGTATCTTCTTCCCTCCCTCCCTCCCCTGTCTCTTTCTCTCTCTCTCTCTCTCTCTCTCTCTCTTCCTTTCTTTCTCTCTCTCTCTCTCTTTCTTTCTCTCGCTCACTCGCTTGCTTTTGGAGATGAGGTCTCACACTGTAGCTCTGGGGCTGCCCCAGAGCTTTCTAAGTATCCTAGATTGGCTGCAAAGTAGTGACCTCCTGAGTACTGGGATAACAGGCATAAGCCACTACCATAGTCAAGTTCTCTTTTGCCTTTGTGATAAACCCTAGCCAGTAGACCCTGAGAGCTCTAGAACTAAGTATGAAGAGCAGGCTGACCTTAAAGTAATGCTTCTCAACTGGTGGGTCGAGACCCCTGGTGGGAGGCTGCATATCCTGCGTATCAGGTATTTGCATTACAATTTATAACAGTAGCAAAATTGCAGCTATAAAGTAGCAACAAAATAATTTTATGGGTAGGGGGGTCACCACAGCATGAGGAACGGTATTAAAGGGTCTCAGTGTTAGGAAGGCTGAGAACCACTGGTTTAAGGCTTAAGTTGAGACAATCCCCCTGCCTGTGCATCCTGACTGAGAAGTGATGATAAAGATGCAGCATCACACCAGTGTCTAAATCTTTTATGCTTTCCAATTTCCTGGGCAAATATTTATGATACATATACATTTTATATACACAAACACACAACATATTTATAAAATGGTGTATGTACATTTTAATAACTTGTTTATTTTGCAGACATCAATCAGTTCATTGCTTAGTCCAAACACAAATCTAAGCATGTCATGACATACTTTATACGTCTTCTTGTTTATTTCCTCCCAGGTGATTTTCCTTGTTTCGACTTCTGCTTCATGATCTGTGTTCCTTAAATGTTCAATAGCCTTGAGCTATTTAAAAGCTGATTGGCCTCTAGCTCTTATTTGAAGGTCTGTAGCTTAGGTAATATTTCTCAGCTGTTGACTCAGTGCTAGGGAGAGCTAGCCAGCCGCCCCTGGAGGAACCTTCATTGCCAGTCTCTTTAGGTCTTTCATCCTGGCCACCTCAGCTGCCTACAGCTGAACTGAGCTGTATGTTGGCTTTTACGACCTTGGAAAAGATGCCTGGGACTCTCTACATTAAATAAACAAACTTCCACTTAATTCATCCCAGTTTTCAGTAAGGTACCCTGCCATGCCCTTTACTGTGCTTAGTTATCTCTGTTTAAGAGATGCCTACCCCCAATGCTGGAGGTAGTTCATAGCTTGTCATACTAGTCTGAGTTTGAGTTTAGATTCCCCAGAATCCACATAAAAGTCAGACATACCAGTAGCACAAGTGTCTGCAATCCTAGTATGCCCCTAATGCCTTCTACTGGAAATGTGAGGTGCAGACAGGAGACTTGATAGAAACCATTGAGCCAGGCTGGTGTTCATATCAGCAAACCATGAAAAACATTTGCTTCACGCAAGGTAGAAAGTGAAGATCACAGCTCTCACATGTCTCCCAAACAAATGGATGATTTATTTTGTTTATTTTATATTTTTAAGAGATCTAGTTAGTTAGTTAATGTATAAGAGTACATTGTCAGCTGGGTGGTGGTGGCACACACCTTTAATCCCAGCACTTGGGAGACAGAGGCAGGCGGATTTCTGAGTTCGAGGTCAGCCTGGTCTACAGAGTGAGTTCCAAGACAGCCAGGGCTACACAGAGAAACCCTGTCTCGAAAAACCAGAAAAAAAAAAAAAACACTCACTCTCTTCAGACATACTAGAAGATGGTGTCAGATCCCATTACAGATGGTTGTGAGCCACCATGTGGTTGTTGGGAATTGAACTCAGGACCTCTGGAAAAACAGTTGGTGCTCTTAACCACTGAGCCATCTCTCCAGGCCTTGAGAGGCCCTCTTGTTTTTGTTTGTTTGTTTGTTTGTTTTTGAGACAGGATTTCTTTGTGTAGCCCTGGCTGTCCTGGAGCTCACTCTGTAGACCAGGCTGACCTCGAACTCAGAAATCCACCTGCCTCTGCCTCCCAAGTGCTGGGATTAAAGGCATGCACCACCACCGCCCGGCTGAAAGGCCCTCTTGAACCTCTTCTTAAACCCCTTTTACCTGGACCCCACCATCAGGGGCTACATTTACACAAAAGTTGTGAACAAAGTGGTGGAGCTTATTGAGCAATGCTCCACACGCCAGGGGTGACTTCCACACCAAGTGTCTATGCACGCACAGGTCGCCACTATTTCCTGAGAGAAGCTGTACAAGCGTCTAGCAGCTGGGCCACACTTAAGCAGATTCAGAGATGTTCTGTGAGAGGTTTCTCTATCATGCTATAGGAGTGGGAGAGAACAGGCTTCAGTCCAGCATCCTGGAAGGAGACCCTGACATTAGGGGAAAGCAGTAGCTTCTGAATTTTGGCAGTCCCTCCAGCCTGCAGGGCATTCAGCTTGCAGTGGGGATGAATTCGAAAGTACCATGGAGTATTTGAATCTTTGTTGTTGTGCTGTAACGTTTTCTTCTTTTTTTCTTCTTTACTTTTTTCTCTTTCCTTTTCTTTTTTCTCTCCCTTCTTTCCTTTCTTTCTTTCTTTCTTTCTTTCTTTCTTTCTTT
>JADRCD010141092.1:0-14626 GCA_019843815.1 Montemys delectorum | reverse complement strand
GGGAAGAAGCACACTTTTTAATTAAAAATAAAGGAGGCGTCAAAAATAAATGGTGGTGTCAGTAGCACATGGGAACCAGCTGGAAGCACATCCCACCAGCTACCTTGGAGACAGCTGTGTGAGCACTGAAAGTGGTGATAACTGTAATTGATTGTGGAAATAATGATAATCCATAAATCTAGATGGGGACTCTGTGTGCATGTGAGAGAGACAGGAACACACACACACAAAATGGGGGTGGGGTGGGGAGAGAGAGACAGAGAGAGACAAAAAGCCAACAACAGAGGCACAGAGAAAGTCAGAGACAGCAAGAGACAGAGACAGAAAAAGACAGACCAGGAAAAACATTCATTAATAAACACTTTACTGTCTTTTTAGAAAGACTTACGAGTTTCCGAAGAAGGAAGTAGGAGCTAAGTATTAGATACCATATAAACTTCTCTTTACAGAAGAATGCAAGCTAGAAAGATTTTGAAGATGCCTATCCTGTGAATTGTGAGGTTTTCTGGAACACCTACTTTCCCCTTTCGTTTCAATTTCTCTTTATATTCCTCATATGCCCACCAGTGTTTTGGAATTTGGCCACTGAGCCTTTGGAGAAAGGTCATTCTCTTGTACTAGGTAGGCCCAGAAAAAGGTACACCACACACCATGATGTAAGGGGGACATAGAATGGGATCCTCTCTAGTGAGAGGCTTGCCAATTGTATCAAACTTTTTTTGCATGAGAAATGAGATCTCTGTTTCTAGCAGTTGTCCCTGCAGGGATATTGTGGACTAAGTATATAAGTAAATGTCCATGGGATGAGATTCTGTCTTTAGACATGTTCAATTAACAAAAAAGAATTACAAACAAAATGTAAGAATCATAGGTCAAAAGATAGCATTTTATAGAGACAAAGGTGAGTGTGTCACAGCACATGGATGGAAGTGTTTAGCACTGCATACACCAGACTATTTGGCTTCCTGTTTTCAGGATCTTTCCTGTCTCTGCCTCTCATTTTGTAGGAAGATAGCTGGGACTACAGATGAGTTAACATATTCAACATTAACTGGGCTCTGGGGATCTAAACACAAGTCCTCTTGTTTGCAGGGAAAGCATTTTGCTTACTGATCCATCTCTCTAGTCCATGAACATATATATTTATGTATGTGTATATGACTATGTATGTGATTATGTATATGTATGTGTATGTGTATGTATATGTAAACTCATCAGCTTAGGACAATCAGTTGATGCTAAAACCATCAACCAGTTGTCACCTATTATGCTTTTAATCACTTGCTAGTTGCTGAGGGGACAATATGCCTTCATCATGAAAAGATATGAAGTTATTATCTTCAGCAACATCAGTATTGGTGGGAAACCATGATGGACAGCCATATATAGTCCAAGCATTTTTACTAAATGTTTGTAGCTTGATCAAGTCTTTAGGTCTAACCCCTATTCACAGGAAATGCAAGGGGACAAAGAGACACAGTTTAAGTATCAACACAGATGAAACATGAGATAGACCCTAAGTATGGACCTTTCCTCAAGGCAATAAGTCATATTTTTAATAAAATTAATGTAAAACAAAACAAAGAAATTAGGAGTTATTATAAATTAAAAGCCACAGAAAAGTTATGACAACCACAGCCATGGTGATCCCTCATTAAGTTTTTCCAGAGAATGGATACTTTTAAGGACATTGGAGAAACTAGTGGGAAAAAGAACTGAGCACTAAACAGTTCAAGAACTTGAAATTATCACTCATTTTCCTAGGCTAAGGTCTTCTGAAGACATTTCTAAAGACATTTCCTAATCGTTGGGCTTTCATGGTGGTGTCTTATTCTATAAGTGGACATAGCATATACGGTCAGTGACCAAATGCACATGGCAAGTACATGGGTAATCATTATATTCCAAAGTTCAACTCAGCCTGGGAAACAAAGGTTCACTAAGCCATTAAATGGGACTCAAGTCCCACAGAGTGACCCTTGGAAGGCCAGGATGCAGGAGGACAAGGGCTCAGTGTCAGATTATGTACTGTGGGGGAACAAGTTCTGTAATATCAAGTCGTAGTCAAGCCTGGCTGAGAGGTCGTGCTCACTGTTAGATTAATGGCTGTCAAGATCTTGGTTGTAGAAGTAAAAGATGGGCTGTCTCTGGAGTGTGGACCTTCTCTTAAGAGCAGAGCAGATCATGGGCCATGCTTCCTTACCAGGCGGCACGCAGTATAGTGAAGTGTCCTCCTCAAGCCTGTGGACGATTCCTAGTATTAAAGCCTTAAAACAACCTCACCACTTTACTGCTTTCCAATATTAATCTTTCTAAATTGTATCATTGTTCTTGGCACTCACCTTGCATAATATGAGTGTTTACTCTAGAACTGTAACCCAACCTCTTCTGCCTCAAAGCCGCAGTTCTAGGCCATTGACTTTACTCCTGACTGCTGTGATCAATCAAGCAGGACCACTTACTATTCTTCCAAGTTCAACATGTGCTTCTGCACATGGACACTCTCCATCCAGGTAAAGGCTTGCCTTCCAGCTCTCCAGAGGAAAAGCCCTATGATTATGGCTGCCTTGGATGAAAGTTCAGCTTCTCCATTGATCAACTGTTGATAAAAGGCACTCAACCCCTCAAGGCCTCAGTGCTTCACAGACTGGGTTTGTATGCAGCACAGTGCACTGCTAATGTGTTTATTTATGATGTGTGTCTATCAGTCCATCCACTGGACCATATCAGTCAGAATTATGAAATGGTAAATGTGTAAATAGAAGAAATTGTGATAGGTGTATATTCAAAGACTCCATTTGTTCACCCATGCCAAGGCAAACCTAAAGAGTATGATTCTGGATCTGGGACCTCATTGATAGACACAGAGTGATTTTCTTAGGCCTGGGTTCTGAAGTCTCTGGGTAGAGCAGGATAGAATGAAGAGCCAGCAGGCTGATCTTTGAGAGACTGCTGAGAATTCAACAAAGAGTAGCCCAATGAGAAGAGACAAGGCACATTCCTCCATTTCTACTGACTCCTGTAGGAAGGTCTTCCAATCTCCAGCCAGGTGGCAGCTGCAATGCTGACCTGAGGTAGATATCCAGCAGGACTTCCTTCCAACAGCTGACTGTGGCTTTGGACTCAAGTTCAGGCTCCTTTGGAGAACTTCACGAGCTCCTGGCTTCCTTTTTCCATGGTTCAGTATGACTTGCTCTCTAGGATACTATAGCCCTGAACATCTTTCTTGATGCCTCTGCCCAGTCTGGAAGCCCCCGGTGCAGCACATCTTGGCTTATGTTATTTTGAACAATGCTTCTCTGCTCTCTTATAGCATGGGCTCCTGAAGCCAAGATGCTGTGTACATGGCTGTCGGCCCAGCATTTAGCACTAGGCCTGGCACATGACAGACAGTAGAGGACCATTAGTGGAACTAGCAACAGTTGGCAAGAGGTCCACAGGAAATGTCCCCGAATGGTGATGGTGACGCCAATGACAGGCTTACGTCAGCACAGCCAGTGTGGATGGGCCAAGTGTAATTGGAAACATCTAAGCTGGAACCATCATGGGGAAAACAAAGCCAGTGTGAGCACCAAGAACCTGGCCAGGAGTAGAAGGAGCCAGTCAATGTCAGCTTGTGTCTCTGTAAGCTAGTCTGATGGGAGGTGGGGCTACCTCCACCTCCAGAGCCTGAGAACTGGAGAGGGTTCATTCACACATCTGTGTGATGGGAGCAGCCTTGTGATGCTGGGCCACATTGGAGACATTTGCAAACAAATGACTCTTAAGGCACCATATTCCATGAGAGCTGGGAACAAATCTACAGGCAAATATAAGAAGAACATGGTGTCTGCTTTTGTTCTGCATCCTTTCTGTAAAACTCACTGCTTCTCAAATGAGACATGCATGCACCTCTGAGTCCTGGCTAACTCAGGGAACATTAAGTTTGCAGATGACTGTTTAAACAGGAAAGTCAGTGAGCTTTCCAGCATGTTCTTCATGTTTGTAGCACTGAGCAAAATGGGAATCTGTCTGGAGCATGTCCCAGGAACGAATTCCAAATGACCTGGAAGAAATCCTAAATGAAGAGGGACTTGGACTTTTACAGTCCAAGCTCTGCTCAGGGGCAATAAGAGAGGGGTAGAAGCAGAGCAAGGGGGCAGAAGGCAAGTTGGCCTTGCAACTCAGCCCTGCTTCATGAACTAAGGGGGCAGCCCTGCATGGAGAAGGTGGTCAGTCACGTTTACTATGTCACTGCTAGGAACAGGCATGGCACACAGGGTCCTATTCTTCCAGGAGGTGTGTTCTTGGCTATGTCCAAGCTGCTTGGCATACAGCATGTGCACTGTTGGCATCTGTGGGAATGCGCATCCATCCTCAGTCTTCCCTGCATTGTTCTCTGCCCTCTGCTCTAGGAATCTTCTGGTGACATTGAGACTAATCCAGAGCCTGAGCCATTGTCTCATCTAAACAGGGCTCAAGTCAAACAACAAAGGAACTCAGGCTACTTGTGTGACTTCCCATATAGAAACAACCACAATTCTCAGCTGACTTAATGCTGTTGCTTCTCTCTCCGAAGGAAGGATTTCATTGGAAGAGCAGGTGCTAACATGTCGCTAAAAGTCCAAGAAATCCAGATTCCTGACTGTAGTAATTCACTCTCACTGACCCTGATAGATGATATCTCTGACTTACCTCACTTAGGCCCTGAAGATTTATTTATTATTTTTTTATGTATGTATGTGTGCCTTCATGAGTTTTTGTGTTCTATGTGCAGGTGCCAAAAGGGTAGAAGTGAGTAACAGATACACTGGAACTGGAGTTATGGGCAATTTGAGCCATAGGACCCAAGGGGGCTTGGATCAGAACCAGTGTCCTCTAAGAGCAGTAAGTGCTTTTAACCACTGGTCTAGGTCTACAGCCCCTCACTTGGGCCTCTGTGACGCTACCTTGTGCCTAAGTCCAGAGCCTCAAATGTAGCATCCTGAGGTGCTTTCTCAGAATAGCCACCCTAGGTGCTCAGAGAAGAGCAGCTCCCCTCCTCAACCCAAGACAGGCTCTTGGAGCTCCGGTGCCACCACATGCCAGATTTCCCTCAGGGACCTCTGCCAGGACACTCCATCACCTTTCATCTGGGAGTGAGCTCACAGCAGGCTAAGGCTGCAGAAGCTTAGGCTAAGGCCAACTTCTTCCAGCATTCCTCCTAAAGGGTCCTGGGCCACCACTAGCCACAGCTCCTTCCTATCCCAGACTTCAGGGCTCTCCTGGTTTTAAGCTTTGCTTCAGGTCTGTAGTTTTTGTTATATTGTACTTCCTGATGGTTCCCCACTGAGCTGTCACCTTCCTGGAAGCAGAACCTTACATCCTTACATCTGTGTGCATCTCAAAGTCCCTGGTGCCCAGGAGGGCACACCATCTGTATTGATAGGTTGGTAAATTGAAGTTGGCCATTCGTCACCTCTATCACTCAAAATGATGGGCTGGAGAGGAGCTCTGAGTGGCTTTGACAGCTTGTACAAGAGAGTCCTGAAAATGCAAGGCAGGAGCAAAAGCCAGAATGCCACAGGCTACACTGTTCAGCTCAGATCTTGGAGCCATACCTGGGTGCCATGGAATATGCCCTGCTTGTCCAAAGTAAAGATCAGTTCAGTGTTCCCAAACTAACAAGCATTGCCTTACATTTGGTGTCTTTTAATTAGTGGGTTTGATAATGCAAATACATTTCGAACAATGCAACATTCCAGCAGTCAGCTAGGAGAAACATCCTCTGCTGAAGAGAATCAAAGCATAGCACGGGGAGGAAGCCAAGGGTCAGGCTGTGTGAGCAATATTTTATCAGTATATATAAGCGGGGAGAAGAACTGCATGAAAGGTTTCAAACAGTGTGCAACCTTGTAACAGTGCCCTGATGCCAGCAAAGGGCCAGCAAGCACATAAACAGCAGCATGCAGTCTACAGGGCAGCCTGTATTTATCAACAAGAGATAGATTCTGTGTGTTAAGAACTAGAGATGTATCCTACATAGTCGTGCTAACCAAACTGTGAGCACTTTCTCCATTACGTTTATTTTTTGTGCAAGTATGTGCAGGGTGTGCACACATATGTGTTTGTATTCATGAATGTGCTTGTGAAGGTCAGAGGTCAATACCAGGTGTCCTTATTCTCTCTCCATCTTAGAATTTGAGATGGTTGGTTCACTGGTTGGCTCCATTGTCTGGCTGGTGAGCCCACGGGATCCTCATGTCTCTGCTTCCCAAAGCTGGGATCACAGGCATGGATCATGAGAACCATGCCTGGCTATTTATGTGACCAAGGAAGATCCAAAATTATGGCTTCCTTTTACCCACTGAGCTGACCATCCCGCCCTCTTCTAGGTTCTAACACAATTACAAGCATGGGGAGATCTAATCTTGGTGCCTCAGCAGTATTTTTTAAAAGCCCATGTTTCCTCAAATGTCAACCCCAAAGGTCTATAAATAACGCTTTAAAATACTTAATAAAAAAGTAATTTATGCTCATTACCAAAAATTAAACTGGAGAACAGACTAGATAGAATACACAAGGAAAGGAAGTCTCCCTCCTCTCCAATCATCAAACCACACTGGCAGCTGGAGCCATTGCTATGAGTGTCTTATAGTCTTTAAACACATGCAAATGAATGTGAGTCAGTGTGTGTATAGTATGCATATTTTAGCACATCTTGATTGTTTCAATTAAAAATGTAACTTGAAGATTGGTTTCATATCAGGGCAGAGCTCATTCTTTCAATGTTTGATTTTGTATTCTATTTTGTGGATAGACCAACAATTATTTAATGAGTTCCTTATTGTTGAGCAATTATTCTTCTGTTCTTTTATTGTTATTAAAATAAGCATGTGCATACATCTTTATAAAATGAGTACCTAAAGTGAGTTCCTGGGTAAAGAGACACACAGGCAGTCATCAATCTGCCTTTCTGGGGAAAAGAAAAAGTCCAGACTTATAATTACACGATAAGTCCACAAAACACCCATTTTTACCCAACGTCAATAAGACTAAAACCCAATTTTTTATTGAGACCTATTTTTTTTTTATTAATCTCATAGACCATCTGTTGGGACTTAGATGTCCCTTCCAGAATCTATTGCTGGATTCTGTCAGGAAGTGGGGTCTTAAGAAGTGTGTGGTCATGAGGCATTGAAGTGAGTTATCAAGAATGTGAGGTCCAATAAAAGCAAGTCTGGGTCAGCAGGGTGCAGTGCTGTTCTCCTGTAAGTGGGAAGACTGAGGAAAGAAGATTGGGAGCTCAAGGCCAGCCAGAGCTACATAGCCAGAGCATGTCTGAAAACACTAGCATTTCCTCGGCTTCCTCTACACATGCCATGCATGGAGTATGTCTCTTGTGCTTTGGGGTCCTCTGCCAGGTAAAATACAGAAAGAAGCCCCATCATTAGGCACAGCCTCTGTGACGCACACTGGACTTTCTGGGTCCCTGGACAGTGAGTCATTTTCTTTATAAATTTCCCAGTGTGGTGTTCTGTTAGAGAAACCAAAGTGGCCCAGAACAGAGTCTCCTCATTTCTCCACTTCATGTACTTAATAAGGAATGAGATGGGTATTTTCCCCTGAGTTCACAACTGCTTGTATTTGTCTATATGTGTGATTCACTCCAGTCTTCTGCAGAATTTCGTATGAACTGACTTTAGGCTTGACTTGAAGAGAACTTGATGAACCAGGATGGGAAGGTCAATATTTGTAAGTGGCCAAACTACATCCCTGCCCTTTTTATTTGAGCAATCTTTCCTTTCAAAATAAGTAGGCTGTTCAGTACTGCATGGTGATTCTTTTTCTCCTGTCTGTTTAGTTCTTTCTCACTCTAAAATTATATGAATAAAATTCTCTCATTTTCTGCTCTGATTATTTTTTACATTGAAAATTTTATCTTCAACTTTTTTATGCACTTTTGTACAACATGAACAGTGGTTTGTAATGCTGTAGCTGGGGTTCCCAATCAAAGTTCTTGACAAATAATTTACAGATTTCAACCGAGCTTCTGTTGAATGGTATAATGCATGACATTCCCCCTGACCTCAATGCTACATGTGTTATATACTAAATTTATATGTGCACCAGAAATTCCTTATAGCCTCCATTGCTGTCTGCTCTAAGTCAACCATTTTCTTAATCTATTCCAGTTATGCAGTGCATGCAGCATTTGAGAAAGCTTCCGCTCAACTACATTTATTTTTACCTTCAGATTTTTTTCTTACTATTTACCAGAATGACATGTTTATAAAGTTTAGGATTGGAGAAAGTGAAAAACAAATAAACAAATAAAAAAACTGTTGGGGTTTTTATTAGTTTTACATATAATGTCGAGTACCAAAGTATTATTCATCCCCTAAATAGATATGTATTTTCTTTGAAGTCTGACAACAAGAGTTGAGTATTAGTTTTCTTCAAATGGATGGTAAAACATCTGTTTGATGCTATAATTTGACTTGTTGATTATTTTGAGAATTGATAAAATTCTAAATGAGATCCTTGTCTCATGAGAAAAAAGAAAGACACCCACACACAGAGACCCCACTCCCACCTTCTTGAGGTTCTGAAAACTTCTCAAGCAGCACCACCAACCAGGGAGCAAGTGTTAAAACACTGGAACCTTTGGGAAAATCTCAAATCAGTCCACAACATCCTTAGAAAGAGATTTTGATCTCTGGAATTCATGGCTGATGGAAGATTTGAATATCTGTAAATTTAACTCTTCATAATTTTCCAAAAATAAAGGGGGAAATGACCATTTCATTATAAACAGACAAAGGCATCTGTTGAAACCCAATTGCTGATGAGCTAGCGAAACAGAGCCCCTGGGCTATAAAGAGCAGTGATGTGCTCCTTTAGATAAAGCACATCCATTAAACACATCTACTGCCCAACCTTATGATGAAACTGCCAGTGCTTCCCCTCTAAGCCTGTTGTAAAGCGATGTACTTGTTCTTTACACTTCCAGTGAACAGAAAAGTACAAAGTTAAGAAATAGAAGCTACAAAGTCATAAAAAGTGTAAACGATTTGACTTTGGTGACCTGGTAGTACTCTAGGATTCCATAAGGGGCGCAGAACCTCCTGGAACTGGTAGGTAGCTAAGCAAGATCATGAACAAGATAGACAGAATGTGCAGATGGCCGCTCAGAACCACATACAAAGAACGCCTCCATTCCAATCATCAGACCCATTTTGTGTTTTGAAAAAAAATGCAAAATATTTAAGAATAACTTTAATAAAAGCCTATGATCCATTCTAGCCATCTATGCAGAAAACTAAAAGGACAGTTTCTAAAAGAAATTTGTATACGCTTAAATAAATGGAGAAATATAGTTTGTGGGCTTTAAATTCAGTGTCACAAAGCCCTACTACCCCCAAATCAATCTATATGTTCAACAAGCTCCAAAACAAAATGCCTGCAAATATTTCTGAAACATTAACAAGGTACTGCTAACATTTACACCGTAATCAAAATTATCTAGGATTGCCGAAACAATCTTGAAAACGGGCAGGGAGAGTTCTCTCTCCCCAATATCAAGCTCTGTCAGCTGCAGCTAGTGAGCTGGGGTGGCTTTGATGTGCAGGCTGATAAACAGATCAAAGAGGAGCAGCTAGAAACCCAGGA
Source organism: Montemys delectorum (assembly GCA_019843815.1). Classification (NCBI taxonomy): domain Eukaryota; kingdom Metazoa; phylum Chordata; class Mammalia; order Rodentia; family Muridae; genus Montemys; species Montemys delectorum. The sequence goes on along the minus strand of JADRCD010141092.1, from coordinate 4,996 downwards.
ATAGCCTTACATATGTATGGTCAAGCGACTTTTGATAAAAGTCCAAAGAAATTCAGTAAGGAAGTCTCATTTTTTTTCATCTAGCAGTGTTGGGGCAGCCAGGAAAGTATCATAGAAAAAGTCAACTTTAACCCCCCACTTCCTATGCCCCCCCAAAACGTATCTGAGTGGGCTTATGGGTCTAAACATGAAAGCTTAGACTATGAAATGTCAGGAAGAAAAGAAAAAAAATCCTGTTTTCACAAGCTTGAGTCAGGGAAGAATTTAGAGGAGAGCATGAAAGGTTCTATACAAAAGAGTCATCAAAAGCCAGTAGTGTGGCATTCAGAAATAGCAGAAAACTAGACATATGTTCCAGGAGAGCTAGGGCTACATGGCAAGAGCATCTGCTTTTTAATTGAACATCAACAAGTTAATATCTGCAACTGTAACACCAGTCAACTCTACTAAGAAAACGAGAAGTCAAGCCACGTTCTGGGGAAAGTATTTGTGATGGACATGCAGATTCATCAAAATCTTGTCTCTCCACCATGCAGAAAGGGCAGCTGAAATTCACTAAGAAAAAGACAGCCCACATTTAAAATGCAGGCAAAACATATTAAATGCCTCACAACTGAAGAAGCTGTAAAAACAGGCAAGAGATATATAAGAAGATGCTCTATCCCGTGGGTCACCATAGCACTGAAAATCAAATCCATGTTCCAAAGCACCCAAACTTGGAAAGGCTGACCTTATTAAATATTGGCGATGGTGGGGAGCATCAGACAGAGACAGGCTTGAGTACAGGAGCACAAGGTGATGTGATTTTGAACCAAACAATCTTTTTGCCACTCTAAAGACTGAAATCAGGGTCTCACAGCTGCTAGATGAGCACTTTACTGATGAGTTACAACTCCACACCAGACAGTGCCACAATAATCATTGGGGGAAAGCAGAATTTTCTAAAGTTAGTGGTGACTAGAAGTTTCACTCTTTATGATTTACTGAAAAAACAATGAAAACAGAACCACAGGAAAAAAACTTACATAAATATTGAAGCAGCTTTTTATTCCTATCCCCAAACCGGACATGGTAGATATGTCCAGTAGCCAAGTAATCCATGCCAATGAACCAGAGTGGAATGTCCTTATAATGGAAGAAAAACCAACATGTACACACACACACACATACACACACATATCTAAACATATACACACTTCCAACATATCCACACAGTCACACACAGGCACATAAGTATACGTACATGTATATAAATGCAAACATAAACACACATGCACACATAGCATACACTAACATGCACATACATATATACACACACCTGCATGATACACAATTATCTATGTATTGACTGCTCAACCTCATGTCATCACCATCTTTAATATCAGCATAAATCCACCATCACAACTGCTTATACGAACACTGTATACAGGTTTCTCTTTTTAAGACATTACCCTCTTCAGCCTTCCTCTTCAGAGGGAGGGTGCATCTATGAGTAGTCCACAGCCTCTGAGCAACGCAGAAATTAACCTGAGTACCTGCGAATGAGTAGATATGGTTGTGTCTTTGAGTCAGAACACTCTCCAAGCAGAGGCTTAGAGGCTATTCCTGTAGAGGCCAAAGTCTTAAGTGTTGGGAATTCCCCCTGGCTTGAAGCTTCTCTTTTGGGCTAGGATGGCTGTCCAGGGGCTCCAGGCACCTACCTGTCTCCTCTTCTGCGCCCTGGGATTACAAATGTTTGCCAACATGGCCTTTTCTCCCAGTGAGACCCCAAGGAACCTCCTGGAGCTTATAGAGCAAGCACTTCACCAAATAAGTTTAAATTTGATTCACCATGGAAAATTCAAAAAAAAAAATCAAGATAAGTCTTACAATCTGCAAGACAAAGACTAAAGAAACACCCCCTCAGTTCTAGCTTACCAATCGCTTCACAGATGGCAGGTTACTAGGGGCACTGGCCTTCCCACCACTTCACCCAGGGGTCTCAGGAAGCCCCAGCTGAACTTGGCCCATACTACCTTATGGAGTGTCAGCCTTGGTAGCTAGTCCAAGGGCAAAAGTCAGCAGTGGCCTTTTAAGGAGCTAGTTCTCTTTGCTAGATGGTGGCAGAGAGACTGAGGATAGTTTTTAGCACTGTATGGGGAGGGGAGTGTGGTCTGAGTGAGCACAGAGCCAAAACAGCATAAGCTGAAGGAAAGGAAATCGGAGAATCCGGAGATCTAACTGTATCTAGTAACTACCACCAACACGGCAGGTTCTATGGCTGGTCAGATTGAGCCTCTCCTGGTTCAGATGTTCAAGTCCCTTTCCTTGTAGCCAAAAGACTCCAGATTTGAACCTCCCCAGGAAAGGAAATCCAGAAATTTAGCTGCTTCTCATTGGGGGAACACTTGGCATGCAGGAAAGGGAGGATTAGAGCATCGAGGTTTCCATTCAGCCCTTCCACAGTAGACATTTTGAAAACTTGTAAGGATATGAGGAACCTGCATCTGTATGCTGATGAGATGCTTCGCTTTCAAGCCAAATCAAGCCAAACCAAACCAAGCAACTAACCAACTAAACAAACCACTGAGTGATGCCTTGTGGCAGAAAGAGGTGACCTTCAGCAAGTAACTGGGCTGCACTCTTAAGAGTGTTATCACTGCTCAAGCTAAGACTTACTTTCTAACATGAAAGTGGATGGGACTCCGTTCAGAAGAATCTGTGCTGACTATAGCATCCCTTCACTGTGGGCATTTACAGACTCAAGAGCCCAATAGATCCAAAGGTCACTTGAAAGTCACACAGCACAAGAAGTAGACACAAGCCCCCAGGATCCACCTGTCCCTAGGACCTGCCAGGTCTGCCTTGTATCTACCAGTGTTGGGTGAGGGAATGAATGCCACTCCTTCCAAGAGAGGGGCAATGGCTATCACATACCCACTTCGCCAGGGTATATCTGTGACTTTTCCCAGAAGAGCGACTCATTTGAAGACCCTAAGTTAGTAAGGAGGGAAGGGGAGCTGCAGCAAGTTGTCCCAAGTCAGTAGGAAGGGCTTTTCCCTCATGTTCCTGGGGCCCACTGGCTTCCTCCAGGGCCTACATTTGGACTTTGGGATTCCCTGGGGGAACATCACCCTATACTCTCCCTATACTCTCCATCCTAACTCTGTCTTAGAACTGCCCTCCTGTCATCCCCTGCTGAGCCTAAGTCCTTATGTTTAAATTTCCCCAAAGCAAAGTGCATACATGCTGAGATTTTGGAGCGCTTCCCTGTTCCCTGCTAGCTATCGAGGTGCCTAAAAGCAAATGAACCCCAGACCCATCCACCTCAAGTCAATTCCCCCACCCCACCCCCGCCTTATGATCCAGAAAACCAAACCAGACCACTGGCCAGGTTGACTCTACACTACACATTAAAGTAGGGAACACTGGAGGAAAACATCTCAGTTGTTTGTGGAGCATAGAGAGGACCCCACTACAGAGCGTTCCCGGGGTACCAGGACTAATGTGGAGAATGGGTGGGTGGTAAACCATCTTGCATTCTCCCCGGCATGTGTTTTTATACTTTCTTCCTGCTACAATGCAGGATTACCTCTCAGGCATGAACTCTTGAGACCCCTGAGACTGAGGTGAAACCAGGCCACTCCAGGTTGTGTTTGAAACTGAACTTCTTGGCAAGATGGTCCTCACTAGATGCATAGAGTCAGCCATCAAAGTGACTTGCCCCATGCCTCAACTCTCAAAATAGCAAGGTGATTCACATATGCAGGACATTGCTGAAAGCCACAGGACTCTATGGAGGGTGGACCTGAGTTAAGAACTGTGCTCCTATGTTGAAGACCTCATGCTCAGTATGGTCATATCAACATGGTGTTCACAATTACTCCTGAACATTTTCAGAATATTTCTGAGTCTTTTCCATGAAAGAGTTAAAGCCTACAATTTTTTCCTTCCTTTCTATCCAAAATGTCCTTTTTTTTTTTTCAAACTCTGATGAACTTAAAAACCCAGAAGTGTTCAACCTTTTGACATTGTGACATGATAGTTTATCCACAAATGTTTTCAGCTGTATTTATAGCAATTCTGTAGGATGCAAATCACAACCACAGGTGGGACACCCCTAGTGGAGGGGCAAGAGGTCCCTGTTATCACATATTAGAACCTTCCGGGGGAAGGGAGAAAACTTCAAGTGCCAAAATTCTGGTGTTCTGATTAAAAATATGTGAAGGCTAAACGTTCAGTTTCTCTCACACAGCTCAAGTGCTACCCCACAAGTTGCTTGGGGCTCTTGCTAGGTGCGGTGGAATCTGATATGGGACTGTACACGTGACCAAAGTTTTGTATCTTTCACTAGCATCCTCTCAGAGCACTCAGGGAGGAAGTTCCAGGCTACATAATGAGCTCCATCTAAGAGTCTGGAGAAAGAATAACCAGAATGGACACATACTGAAACAAAGATACCTGCCAGAATTCCACAGCAAAGACCACCTGGGGACCTCTCTACCTTCAGCAACCCACTCTGTTTCACCTGTTTTACTGTCTCTCTGGTAACTCCCATGAGAGAGGCAGGGAGTGTCACAACATCACCTGATATGCACAAAGATTAGGGTTCCATCCCCAGCACGGTACAAACTGTGTGCTACAGCATTCTTGTGATCTTGGTGCTTGCAAAGTAGGCACAGGAGCATCAGATGTTCAAGATGATCTTTTACCTATACAGTGAACTCCAGAACTGAATGTCAGACCAGGTTAAATGATATCCTGTTTTCCCACAAAAAGGGGTGGGGGGAGAAGGCTGCCAAGATGGCTCAGCAGTTAAAAGACCTGCTGTTTTTGCAGAAAACCCAGGTTTGGTTACCAGGACCTACATGGCAGGTCATCAATTTCAGTTCAGAGAATCAGACATCCTTTTCTGACTTTTTCAGGCACCATGCATGCACATGGTACATATTATGCATGTAGAAAAAACACTAATATATATATTAGCATATATATTAGTATATATATATATATATAT